>VYXB01004099.1:215243-259441 GCA_013397135.1 Pachyramphus minor | reverse complement strand
AAAAAAAAAAAGAATTGCTCAGGGCTGCATTTTAATGCATCTGGCAAGACAGAGCCAAAAACTGACAGGGCACTTTTTAGTCACCTCCCTGCTTCCATAAACACACAACGACTATTACTCCTGCAGTCTTCCTGTGGTCAGAGCAGTAAACTGGTGGGATGTCCTTCTTTTTTTTATCACAGCTACTGTTTTTAATTGTGCTTTTGAGCTCAGCAGTTTTATCTGTCAATGGTGTGGAACTGAACAGGTCGTTCGTTCCCTACGCGTTGTTTGCATTGCACAGTTGCAAATGGAAGCAGACTGTACATAATAGATGTCAGCAGAAAGGCTTCTTCCAAGCACAAAGGCAAGCTGGAGTGTCCTGAGACATTAGTGACAACATAAAATTATGTCAAGGCATTAAGGTTTTACAGGTTTTAATATACAAGATGAAGAAACAGGAAGTCATTTGGCAGTTGTGCAGACCAACCCCGCAGTGTTAAGTATAATTCCCATCGAAGGCAAGTTTTGCTTACTCAAAGAGTTATTACTGGGTCAATAATTTCAATTACCCTCCTTATTTTCTACATATTCTCCTAGTAGCAGCTGATTTTATTGCAGAATGTAGTTTTTAAATTATTCCATTTGCTTTTCAAAATCTTGGCATATAATACATTTTTCAAAGTTATTCAAATATTGTACAGATATAGAAAGTTTTCACCTTATAATGACATTTACTCTGTGTACATTCTAATTTAAAAAAGGAATGTCAGGGACCTGGATAATTTAGAACATATAGCTATTTGTATTCAGATTATGCATTTAGGGGTTTAAGCCTTCAAAAATTAAACAAATATTCAGCTTCCTTGATTTTCTTTTCTGTGTTTATTTAATAATAACAGTTTATTGAAGTAAACAGTTGTTTGTTTTATTTTTGTTAAGTCATTAAAATTATTCCAAAGTTTTGACACTGAAAAAAAAGGGAAGATATTAATTTCTCATCTGCTCTCTGTTGGGAAAACAAAACAAAAAAAAAAAAGCAAGTTTTTTTTTGGAACTTTACTGTAAGGAAGAAAGAGGAAAACCTGCAGTTTGATAAGAAAGAAAAAAGGGGAAGGGTAGAGGGAAATATACCTCGATTGTTTGATGTTTCCAGAAATAAAACTTTGGTTTGATTTCATAAAGTTGTTCATTTCTTAAACTGAACTGTTTTCATACAGTAAAGGGTATATACAGGATTTCAGAAAGAATGGCTAAGGTCAACAGTGCAGGCTTACTCACTGGCATAGTCTAAAACCAAGGCTCTTGGGAAGAAGGATTTTTTCTGCTACCTCATGCGTAATGGGTTACATTGGGAGCTGCACTGTGTTGCAGTAGATTTATCTATTGCTGATAATTATGTGTGTGAAAAAAGTAAATAGCAATTTTGTTCAGAGTTGTGCTTTGATATATTAGCACAAAAATATGAGATGGTTGTTTCAGCAGTGTGAATGTTGTGCTGCCCAGGAATTAAATAATGCTGCGAGGAGCCTCACAGGACCAGAGGACTATTCAGGTTCATTACAAAGATTTTCTCAGTAAATTAGAAGATCTCAAGCATAGATCTATCACAATATCTATCACAATAGCTTGCTTGAGCAATGTAACTTAGAAACTGGGTCATCCTACATGCAGAACACATTTCTGTGCCTGATAGGTCACTCACGTTCCTTTTTGTGGATTTTACTTGTTCCTAGTATGTAGTACAGTTTCTATGCAGAAAAGTCTAAAATCACTGCCATTATCAATAATAGATAACCCTTGTGGATTTTCCTATTTATGCTCAAAGCAGTTGTTGCTAATGCAAATTCAGACTGCACAAGATATCTGATTAGAGATATTCATGTGAGTTTTCAATTTGTCAGTCCAGTATTTTAATTTAAATAAAAAATGTATTGACCATAGTGATAGACTGCTTAATATCAGCAAAATCTTTTTCTAAAGCACAGAGTACCTTTTTGGCTCTATAAAAGGATGCAAAGATTCTACTTCTAACACCTACCTCTCTTGTCCTGAGGGAGAGAATTCATTTGGTCAATTGACCCTTCTTTTCACCTAGCTTGGTCTATTCTGTTCCAATATTCAGCAGTGTAATATCTTGCAATAAACCCCTGCAAAACTCACCAAGAATCAGGGAGAAAGTGGGAATCTAGTTGTGTTCCTCTTGTCCTGCCACTGCTCAGTGTAATGTTTGTTTGACTTTATTGAGCCTATGTGTTAGAAAGGGGAAGGAGGTAGAGAGGAAAGCATTTGGCCTCCAGAGATTTTATTTTGCATTGACTAAGCAGTGGTCAGAAGAGCACAGTGCACTTTTTCATTACTGATTTTAAACTAAACCACAAAGAAATGTAGTTAGCTTTGCAGGTAAAATGCAAACAAAAACAAGTTTGCATTTTTTTCTCTACTGTTTGACCTACCAATCTACTGAAAATTCTGTACACCTCAATTTTACCATGTCAACATGTGGCATATGCCTCAGGTGCCTTACAGGTAGTGGGGATTATGTGCAACCAGGAAAGAATCCAGTTTGACAATAAGATTCTTACATGAGTTTGCTTGACTCATCATTATAAAAGAAATCTCATTCTTTTGCACACAAGCTATTCATACATGGGCTCAACTAAGCAGGGTGGAACCCACTGACTCTGAAAAACTGTCTTTATGGAAAGTTTTGGACAAGTATCTGAACTGATGTGTTCATACTAAACTGAAGAGTAGTTGCCAAGGGAATTCCCTAACCAGAGAACCAGAGGGACGTCCTGACAAGACAGAGCAATGCCTTCATTGTGTGGCATTGCCACCTTTCAGTGTGTATTTACAGAATACAAGCAATACTGTAAAAGATCAGGATATTATAGGTGTTTTTTGTCTACCCAATGCCCCCTCTCTTTCTTTTATTGCTTAATTATTTGAGTAGAGGGATGTGTTCACTTTTTTCTCTCTCCCTGTTTCATTGTGCTTAACGCTGCTCCCTCCGCTTTTTAATGATGTTTCTCTGATCAGAGTCCCTTTCAATCCAAAGCTACTGAAATCAGCGGATGGATGTGGAATGATTTCAGTAGATTTTGGATAAGGCCCAGTCCTTCTAAAATCAAGCAGCTCTGCAATTCTGATCAAACCTCTTGCAGTTCAATGTTCATGAAAATCCTTGGATGTTAATGGATTCTGGAGGCATGGAGGTACTACCATTCTCATCAAACAGGGTCATTTATCATTGAAAAAAATTCAGACAACTAAGAATACAAGTTCCAGCTAACTTTAATTATGGTCCTATTATGTTATGGTTTATACTATCATGAGTTTCATTTGAAATGTTTGTTGAGATATGTAATATTTCAGTTCAGTATTTTTCATTTCCCACCCCCTTGCCCTCTAGTGGACAAACGAGCTCATTATTGTCAGATCCCCACACATTTGGGACAGTAATTACCCATAAGCATATTTTTCTCTTTACAAGAAGTGATATTTCCACGTAAAATAAGTCTTGGGTTGTTTTACTCTTTGGTTGGGATCTATTTAGTTTATCTGCACTGAGATAGGAAAATGTTACTTCACAGTGTTATTTGATGTAAGCTTCTACAAATTTGGAATCTTTTTAGGAGTATTTTGCTCAGTGTTATAAATAAAGATCCCAGCAGGACCAGATAGACTTCCCATATTCTAAATTTTTAACAATAAGTTTGAAAAGTCATGCTCGTTGATTCATTCCACTATAAAATGACAAGAAGTATTTCCAGTGTTTGGGTTTTTAAAGAACTGGTTGGCATTTTCCATTTATGGCTTTTTCATAAATATTAAAAATACCCAAAATTTTCCTGCTGGCAGTGCAAGCTGTTCCAGTAGCAACCAATTGATTTTTAAAAAGCTCTTCCAAGAATAATTATCGCACTAGATTTTTTAAAAAATGCAGCTTGACCACCTTATTCTCATGGTAAATATGGTACAATGTAATGATGCAGGAGACTTATGTCAATGTTTTACATTGAAGTTGCTTTGGAAGGTTGAAATGGCAAAAGGGAAGATAACTCTTTTCATTCACTAAGCTATTTCACAAATTATTGTGGCCTTGTTTTGTTTATGTTTCATTTACAAGACTGTTTAACAGTCTTGTAGCACAGGCTCTTAAGGGTAAGTGGTTAATACCAAGTAGGAGAAATGTACATATCTATTTTTCCTTCTAAAGAAAATAGGTGCTTCTTCTCAGCAGTTTCTTATATATGTGTGAAATACTCTTTCATGGGACAAGCAAGTAAGGTCACTCTGTAGGTTCCTGATAGTGGGCACCTCTGTGTCAAAACAAATTTGGACTTTCTGAAGTATTTCCACATTCTTCTTCAAACTTCCGAAGGTAACAGCTGTCAAGACTACTCAACACTTTTGAAAACAAGTCCAAAAAGCAGCATTAATATTTATTATAGCTAACATGTTTTATTTAGATCCTGCTTCTAGAATGACAATGTAAAAAAACCTCTTATCTAATTTTTTGTAGTGTTAAATTTTAAAATTATTTCTAGTAATTTATATAAAATGGATTGCTCTGTCAGTCAGCAATGCTGACACAGCTATTCAATTAATTTGCTGGGATAACATCAAAATACATGTAGGAAAAAATTCCTCCCAGTTCAGGTTTCCTCTCCCTAATTCTGCTTTATCTGCATTTTGCCTAATGATTTTTGGCAGAAGAGGAAGGCAAGTGATTGTGGTAATTTTGCTTGCTGTCCAATTTGTTTGGAAGTGTATAGTCAGCCTTGTCTCCATTTCCTGGTCTACCTTCAAAGGAGAAACACATCTTTTACCTAACATTTTAGAGTATAAAATGGTAAAATTTCAAATACACAGAAGAAATAATGCTTTTTAAAGGGGATTGTATGATTTTGACATGTACAAAAATGCTATAGTACTACTACATTCCAAGAGGATGTATAGATTTAAAATACTTCTGTGTGCTTGACGGAGGTAGCTAAAAGTGAATATAACATTATCATAAGATATGGTGATTAACATTAAATTTGGATAGAAGAATGCTATCCAAATTTGGATGCTTATCATGATAGGAAAAAGGTTAATATTTTAAAGTGAGGCTAAAGGTTGACAGGAGAAAAATTGAGTTAGTTTGCGAGAAAGAAATTTGTTTCTTTAAGTGAAAATTGGGGTCAAGAGGCCAGCGCTCTCCACTTCAACATGAATGAAATAAATTAAATAATATCACCATAAAGCAGCAGTGGATAATCTAATGCTAAAGTGGTACATGGTGCTTTTGAGAAAGATACTGTCTGTGAGCAAAAAATCTGTAGGAATAGTCTTTCCAATCAGTGCATTTGTTTTGTTTACTTATGTAGTTATTGCTATTGTTTTAAAACAGAATAGGTTTTTTCAGTTGGAGGGCTTAAAATTTATACGGTACCTGTAATTATTAACAAAGGTGGTAATGCTGATGTTCTGAGAAAATTACAATTTTATTAACTGTGTTCTGTCTAGCAGAAATTTCAGACATTTCATATGGTGTGCTTTTCTGTAGCACTTCATGGCCCATATTAGACGATGTTTCCCCGTCTTAATTCACAGGAGTTGACTGCGTGTGTCTCGTTGGTCCCTCTATATGTGAATAAAGATAAGATATAACATCAATCTGTAACTAGTTATATGAATAAACCAAATACAGGGTGTGGGAAATCAATCAGTGTCATTCCCCTTCATGTCGATCTATGCCTTTGACAGGCAGACCTGTGCAGGTAGTTTACTATCATCATGACCAATATGATGTACCTTTGTTTCTCTAATAAGAAGCATATTTTTCTCCATTCTCTTTATCAAAATAAAAAAATAAAATTCCTTTAAAAAAATCCTGAACATCTTTCTTATTTCCTCTTCTCTAAAGGATTTTTGCAATCTTTGTAGCTCACGTATCAAAATACTAATAGGTTTTCAGTTGCTTCTACAGTCCCACTTTTCAGACTTTAAAGATGGTTAGGGGATTGTAGGTTGAAGTATGTTTACATTTGTAACATGTTCCTTGCAGAAGTGCATTTGTGTCTGGAGTTCTCACAGGAGATGTTTGCATTTGTATGCACGCAGTAACCCTCTTCTATTTGAGTTTGTCCTCTCAAGACTACAGATAGATTTTGAGTAATGGTTAGCTCCATTATGTATCCTGCTGCATAAGTTTGCAGACTGGGTCCCTGATGGGGAGTTTTAGGCTTTACAGGAAGGTCGAGGGTCACCACTTCTCCCTGGCATTGTCAGTGATGTCTGCATTTAGCATCAACTTCTTTTTACTTTTTCTCAGATTTAGCTGTAGTCTTTAAATTGTGAAAGAGATGATTCCTTCTCTCTTTCCAGAAAACCTAGGTGAACACCTAATACCTCAAAATGGAAAAAAAATAATTCTGATTAGTCCTAACGTGAAAAAAAAAAGTTAATGCATCGTACTGATTTGGACCATCTCATTCATACAGAAACATTAGGGTGGCTGAGGCTTTAGTCAGCATATACTTGGCAGCTGAATCTAGATATTACCCTTCCGTCTGGGGTCATAGTTTGTTTTAAAAGAGTTATGTATGAATTTTCTCTAAATTGTAGCAGAGGGTCATGAATTAGTGTCTAAATGTGGGCTTGACAAGATTATTATAGTCTGTATTTCATGCCAGAAACAAAGATGAATAGAGATAGCAAGCTTTTAAACAGACTTTCTGACATCTATAATGTCAGCAGAGAGTGAATGAATGGCAGGATGTAATGACAAATCTTCATCCCTTATTATTTTATAGGGATTAGATGAGCCTACACTCATTCATAATTTCTTCCTAAAATAATTACTAAGTACTACATGAACCACTCATTTTCCAACCCAGTTCACTTCCAAATAATGAAAATTGTTTACTAAGATGTGCATATTAAGATACATACACCAGAAGATAAATATATTTTGATTTACACTTAGGAGTAGATAGGATACACATCCTTAACACTTTGAATTTTCATTTTAGCTGAACGTGTTTTTTAAAGTAAGTTTGTTTGTGTCTAGACCTAATAATCTGTTTTAATGTCTATTCGAAGAGCTACTTTTTTTTGGGGGGGGGGTTAGGTTTTTTTTTTTTTAAATAATAATTTGCAGCCTCTCTTTCTGTGGATTTACTGATTATTAGATTTCTGGAGCAGAGATCTGTGTTAGCAATTTTTGATTATTAAATTTCTGGAGCGGAAATCTGTGTTGGCAATTTTTGAGTGAGAAAGACAGGATGCCTACCAATACACTACTGCCTTTTCATTATAGCCCCATTGAAGATACATGTTTTGTTTATTCATAGTGGGTGGGTAAATAGAAAAGAATCACCTATGTTGAACTCTAATACTTTTATTTAAATTGCTGTTCTTAGGTATGAATATTAATTTGCATTGCAGGAGCACAAACAGCCCCACCGTTCATACTTTGGCAGTTTCTGCCCAAATGATAATATGAACCCTAGAGTGATGGCAATGAAGAGATATAATGTTCAGTGAGCCCAGTTGCTTTGAAATAATAAGAACACATACCATAATTCACACAGTTTTGTGAAAATAGCTCCACCAATGGTTGCAGATAAATTTATGTGTATATATATATATATGTATATATATATGTTGGAAAAGAGTGTGTATACATAGCAATAAATGCAGCAAAAGCATATCCAGGTGCCACAAATACTGTCTCATTTTCACGTTTTTTGTAACTGCTGGCATTAACGTTTGTATTGGTCTTATTTTTGTTAAAAAGAAAGACAGAAACAATTCCACTAATGGAAACCAGCAGCAGTGCTAGTAGCTTAAAAAAAAATGTTCCTCACCCCTCCCTCCCCCCACCAAAAAAGGTTTGTAATTGAAACAAAAAGCATTGTTTCGATCCTTTTTCTTTTTTTTTTTTCCCCTTTTTTTTTTTTTTTTTTTTTTTTTTTTTTTTTTCNTTTTTTTTTTTCTTTTTCTTTTCCTTGAGCCCATCCTGTCAGGCTGCAAGCGTGAAAGTTATTTTCTGGTGGCGTGATTAGATTGGGGCTGAACTCTCCAGCTGGCAGGCCTGTCTGTGACTGGCGGCGGCCTGTCCCCAGTGCTTGTCATCTCCTGACATGCCTGACAGGATGGGGACAGCAGCCCCAGACAGGTTCATTAGATGGTGTTTCCTACAGCTGGGCTAAAAATATAAAAAAAAATAATAAAGTGGAAAAAATAATAATAAAAAAAAGGCCATGCTTTGTCAAGGCCCAAGCTGTGGGGGCCCTTCTTGTTGGTTTAAACCAAGGCCTTGTTTTGACAAATTCTGATCTGTGCGGTTTTTAGATTTTCTGACACATTTTTGTTTTCTTCCCCTTTGGCCTGCACTTTTTGCACTCTGCCTTGTTGCTACTTCAAAATCCTAACGCTGTCTTCCCGGGAGAGCAGGGAGAATGCTTGTGAAGGGCTTGGAAGAAAAATAGAGCACTACAGTGAAGCAGCAATAAGTGTTCATTTCCATGGTGATCAACCCAATGGCACAAAAAACAACCTTGGGACTCTCAATAAGCCAATTACAAGAAAGGTTAAGAAGTTTATAGTGCCAGAAACATGCCATCTACATGAGAAAATAGTATCATTACTAGCAATCTATGCTGTTAAATACATTGCTGTCTGGTGCTGCCAGAAACATAAGCTGTTTATTTTATTTTGGGAGTTTTGGAAGCTGACAGAGTTTTCCAATGTTATTGTCAGGCTTTGGTGCAGTATATCAAAAATCTACATGGCTAGATTATAAAACAGTTAAAACCAGTAATAAAACAATTTGAAAGCGTTACACATATTGGATGTCAGAGTGTTAATTAAATGGGTTCAGACTCTGAATTTCCTCCAGATTTGTATTAGGTCTTCACCTTAGATTTTTATCATAAAGACAAAGGAGTGGTAAATCATCTATAATTAAAGAATCTCCTGTAAAATTTTTGAAATGAAAAAGATAATACCTTTTTTTCCTGTTGCAATTATAAAGCACCATTTAATGAATTTAATTAATGAACTGGTGACTGTAGATTGACTCCTGGGTTACTTACTGTTTTTCTTAGGGACTGTTGCATGCTGGCATGTAAAACACTCTACTAGCTACTGGGGAAAAAAGAAAAATATTTATTATTTAACTTACTTTGCCCCTCTGCTTAGGAGTGAGGAGAGTATTACTGCCTTTTATGTTTTCTGCATTCAGCAGCTTGCAGTGTGAGCACTGCAGCTGGAAACCAAGCCCTTCATTCACAGAAATCCTAGCACTTACCTTTCCTTTGTATTGTTAGTTACTGCTGCTTTAGTTCATGGTCTCTATGACAACTGTTTAAATTGGGATGGGCAACTGTCATCTAGAGTATTACTGAAAGAAAAGTGTTAGTGAGCACACAGTTCCATAGATAGAGCATTTCAATATAATCCAATTTTAATTGAGCTCCAGAGACTTTGATGTGCTGCCGAAGGTTGGGAGAGAGCTATTCCAGGGAGAAATTAAAGCAGCCCGGCAAGGCTTCACTACTTCAGACTGTCACCATTTTAAATAAGCATTAGCATCAGACTTAACCTTCCCGATGAAACATCTCACTTTTTTCCCCCCTAGTTTTTTTTTTTTTTTTCCCAATATGTATAAAGGCACAGACACTTTCATCTTTTTATATTCATTTCATTATTCCCTTGATTAAGTTTGAAAAGCATGTACTGGACCTGAGATGTATGTGAGGCTGTCTGTTGGACCTCGCATTACAGTTCATAGAAAGAAGTAGAAGCAGAGTGAGAATTACTTTGCAACAGTCAAATGGCATGTGTTGGATTTTTCTAAGACTGTTCGGAGAGTAACGCATCGTTATGCTACAAAGTTGAGTGGGGACTTATTTTATCTTGGTTTCATCATTACTTCCCTTAATAAAGAGTAAATATTTCATTGTAGATTCACTTACTGAGAAAACTAGGTTCTTTCCTAGTCCACTGGCTGGGTTTTTTTATTGTTGTTGAATGGTTTCTTTCATGTGTAACAGACAAAAATAACCATATAACATCTAGAGTAACAATTTTCAATTTATCTATGGTTTTGCACAGTGAGGGGATTAGATTTTTCTCTTACAAATGTGTATACATGCAAAAAACTCTAAAATCAAGGACCTTCATAATAATAGGGCAAAACTGAGGATCACTGTGTATTTTCCATTATATTAATATGTGACGGACAGCATTTCATGTTCGAGAGCTAAGACACATTTTTACATGACTAATTTTCCTGTCTTTTAATTACCCCAAAGAAAAGATGCAGCTTGTGAAATTGAGTCTATTAGAGATAGACTGTTACATAGGATGCTTGTTTTCTTTAGAAGGAATGTGATATGCATCAAATCCAGACTTAATGGAAGTGGAAATTGAACCAATCACAGTACAGGCAGTAATCTGTCTATACAAGTTAATAGCATTTATTTTCGCCTTAAAGTAATTAGCCTGTTCCCCACAAAAAAAGAAAGGTAAGAATCTAGATTAACAGGAGAATTTGAATAGTTGGCTGTTGTAATCTATTAAAAAAGTGGAAATCTCTTTGTAAAGCATGAGATGAATCCCATTTTATTAATATTTTTTAATTAAATAAAAGTTAAGAAGAAATTAATTGAGGCTATATGAGAGAACCCTTTTTGACTGGGATTGGCACACTTTTTTATAGTTGCATAGTACCCAGAAGTCCATAAAATTTAAATACCTTCTGTGGTTGAGCAGCTTGTAGTAGATAAAAACAGAGGCACATTCACACAAAGTACCTCTACATGCTGACAGGTGTTGCACTAATTTCATACTGGGAACCTGGAGTTCACCACAGGAAAGCCTGTGAGTATGCCCAAATTTATGACATTCAGGTTTACATTCCAGTTGGCTAGAAATTCAAAGAGGAGGGAACTGTATATCAAACCTGATCTAGCACTTCCCCTAGCTATTGCAGACATCAGACATCATGTGTGCCCCAGAATCCGTTTTTGGTAGCCAGCTGCGTAGATTCTTCATGTTCTTCCTAGTTTTCATGAGAACTTTTTGTACAGGATTAAACCCTGCAAATATTGTAATTATCTATAATTTTGACATTTACATTGCTGACATTAAACAAACTGATAGTTAACTATGGGAAAGTAGACATAGAATATACAGAATGCACAGATAAAAAAATTTGTGGAAATATGGCTCCATTTATTGGAAAAAAATAATTTATGGAGTTTATATACACAGTTTACATTTGATACATGTTAATTTTTGCAAGTTTTATATTTTTATATTAGGGGGGAATTCTCAGTGTCTAATGACTAAACAAAAGTTCTTTAAGTGTAGAATGCATAAGTACTTTTCCTGTAATATTAAAGCAAAATAAGTATAATGACATGCAAACTAATTAAATTAATAGTTAGCTATAGCAGGCAGTTTGCAAACACTCCAAATTAAAATTGTCAGAAGACACCTTGCTATTCCTTCGTTGCTCAGACTTAGTAATATCAGATAATGTTCCATATATAATAATAAAAAGTACAGTAGAATTTTGTTTGCTATTTGGGCTGTGAGTTAGGCTTTTTCCAGTGCTGTAATTTCTTGTTTTCTCCAGCAGTGCAAAAGGAACTTGTCTTAAGCTCATTTTATGTGGTTTGATAAAGTATTAGTTGGCATGGCAATATATAATGAAGATGAAGATACTCTGATGTATGTTCACCATTATTTACAGATAGTATAATTGTTCTTTGGGAACATTATAAGTTGACATAATGTAGAGTAGCCCTGAATGTACTCTACATTCTAGCACCAAGCAAACTGATTTCCAGGAGTCACTGGTGCTCCATAACCAAGACTTCACAGCTGAGTGGATGCAGTCCTGTGCCGTGTACTCTAGGATGACCCTTTCTGAGCAGGGAGATTGGACCAGGTGAATCACTGTGGTCCCTTCCAAACTGACCTATTCTGTGATTCTGTGAGATGTAGAATATTTAATGTCTTGAGGATTTTGCTTGTCTTTTACAAAATGTAGTGCAGAGATTGTGAGGATGGTGAGGATGTTCTGGGTGTATACCACTTTATAAATTAATATATTTTTTTATCTTATAAAAATTAACTTTAAATTTTTTGCTAAAATTTCAGCAGTAGAAATTCCTCCAATTATATTCCTAAATGTTGAGATTAATGAAACAGCTTTTGTATATTAAGTTAAAAACAAATATTACTGGGGTTTGATCAATATTATATAGGAAGAGATATTAGGAACAGAAACTTAAAAAAATGAAGCTTGGTAGTAGAAAAAAAGTTGTATTCTATTTCCTCTTATAAATCTTAAATCATATGCATCCTGCACTGAATAAATCAAATGTGAAACTGTTAAAATCCAAGATGCTTCCACATATCTTCTGTATGACATTAAATTCACATCTATAAAAAGAGGGACATGAAACTATCTTTCTACCTGTCATTTAGTAGGAAATGGGAAATGTTTAAAAAACCCCAATATATACAGTTTTATTAAGACCAGTTATAGTGCCTTCAGTTACTATACTGTTAAGGACTTCTGATATGGTACATTTGACTATTTATACATTTTTTAATTGCATTGCACTTATGAATAAATATGTGCAAGTTCTAGGGAAAAAAAAAAGATCTAGAGAATTTTATGATGGCTTTATTTTGGGAAAGAACATGTCACGTACTTTGGGATACCATACATTCTTTATTCTTCAAACTATTCCTACTTTTTTTTTTTCCTTTTACTGAGTCCTATGACTTATCCTTAGTGCAAGAGAAAAACTAGTACTCTGAGGATGAAGTGAGCACATGGAAAGCACAGTTTTAGAACATAGAATCACAGAATCATTTAGATTGAAAAAGAGATTCTGAGATAATCGAGTCCAACCTTTGACCAATTATCACCTTGTCAACTAGACCATGGCACTAAGTGCCACATTCAGTCATTTCTTGAACACCTCCAGGGGATGATGACTCCACCACTTCCCCGGGCAGCCCATTCCTATGTTTAACCCTTTCTGTGACGAAATTCCTTCTGATATCCAACCTGAACTTCCTCTGGTACAGCTTGACTCTTCACCAGCTCTGTTGCCCTTCTCTGGACTCACTCCAGCGCCTCAGTGTCTTTCTTGAAGTGAGGGGCTCAGAACTGGACACAGGATTCCAGATGTGGCCTCATCAGTGCTGAGTACAGGGGAACAATCTCTTCCATGGTCCTGGGAAGACTGGCCACACAGTTTTTGATACAATGAGAAACACAAGTTCTAGTCCTTTCTGATAATTGCACGGTCAAATCCATCAGAAACCAAGGAGCCTTATTTCATTTCTTCCCTATGTTTGAAGGGATTGGGTTGCCTTCTGTGTTGGCAAATTATGACCAATGAGCAATGTTTGCTCTGCAATCCTTGCAGAAACATGGCAGAAGTCAGAGAGCTTCTCTTTCTATTGCTTGACCTGTTGTACATGTGCAGGAGCTGGCCGGGAGCTGCTTCCCTCTTCCTTTCCTTGGGGCAACACAGAACTGTGGCAGCTCACTCATGCACTGCCCGTCCTGAACCAGTTAGGAGCACTCATCAAACTGTGAACTGCTCATTGAGAGCACAGTGGTGAGGTGGAATGGATGAAAGTGTTGGAGAAGGGTGTCATTTGGGTTCACGTATCTTTGAGTTAGAAGGGAACTGAATTTGAGTGCCTATCCCATCTTCTCCCTTTAGGCAACAGAGAACCTGTTTGTTTTCATGCTGGTGTTTGTATCTAGTCTTGCAACTTTTCTCAGCTAAAAGTCTCACAAATTCTATGAAATACAAGAAATCTGCTAGTATTTCAAGTTTAATAAAGCTGAATTTTCTGTCAAAGAACTATTTAATGAATAAATATCCCACTTTGGTTTCAAGTTACAAACATTTATCAAATTTGTAAATATTATGAGTCCTTTCTTTCCACTACCTTATTTTTGCTAAGGAGAATAAACCAGCTGACAGAAAAAGAAGGTCTCTATTTTTATTCTGGGAAAAAAAAAACAAAACACCTTTTACTCAGATCATGTCAATTTTGTGTCTTTTTTAGCATGCTCACTCAACTGAAAATGTAATTTTTGCAGTTCTAATTGAAATAATTTGATTGCATTTCACTGAATGTGGTGCTGGGGCAAAATTGCTCAGAGGAGTTTGAGGCTGAGTACTGAGATCACTGCTCACCTGTTTGGGTTGATCTCTGAGCATGAGTTATAGAGTGAGAATGGAACCATCAGTTCTGTTAACATTTCTCACTAGATTTGAGTCTGGCATCCCATTGTTGCCAAAGTTAAAAAAAAATCATCTTAAACCTTGTGAGGTAACTGACACAATCTGCTTCAATCCTGTTGCTGACTAGAACTGATTGAGCTTTTCTAGTTTGAATTTTGCCCCATTATTTATTTTCTCAACCTCTGTATTTTGAGTTGGGTTGTGCTCTAATATGGTTTTCTATGGCACTAGAATGTATTTGTCTTCTGCTTTTCCACATGTACTGTTGCCGCAGCAATCACCATCAACTTTATTCATGGTTTCAGATCCTTAAATCAGCTGAAACCTTTGCTTATTGTTGGCTTTGTCTGGAAGTAGAGCCTAAAAAAGGCCTCTGCCTACCTTTTCTAAGTTGATACGGTCTAAATATACTACCTCTTCCTAAGAATGTCAGTCTGTTGCTGGAATTTCATGAATTGCTTAAATTGACAATCTGTTTGCATGTTGTATAGGAAGGAAACTGGGCACAGGCACACAGATGTAGAACACCCATAAAATCAATGATAAAATAATTATTATTCAGAATACTGTTGTCACAAAGGTAATATTTTCCCATGTCAGCAGCACTTATCCTTATATTTAAAACTATGTATTGGTGTTTCACAAAATCAGTTAGAAAGAATGCATTTAGAATACACAGGATATTCTCTTTGGATTATTTGATCTGGATTTAGCAACAGCATTTGCATAGCTAGGAGCAAGTGGTTTTTTTAACTCTAATTATTTTACTCCAGCTACTTCTCAAATAATCCCAATATCCTTTCCATTTCTTGCCTAAAACACACAAAAATAACATGCAAAATCATTTTGCCAGCGAAAAGAGGGAAATGGCCTTCAAATGGACCAAGTTCAAATAATTTTTCAGATGACTGAAAATGAGTGTGGGAATAAGAGTGTCTGTTGCTTTCAGCTGAGTGGGCATTGTTTTAATAGATACCAAAGTGGTATGCTGACCAGAGAAATCAAATTTAGAAAAGGTTTGGGTGAACAGAACCTCATGTTTCAAGACAAGGGGCCTCTTGAAAGCTTAAAAAAACATTGGACGTAGAAGTATAAACTGAGAATATTTGGCAAGGAAGTAAAGCCCAAAACCACAAAAATAATATCTGCATTTTTTATATCCCTGAAGACAAGGAGAAAAACGAAACAGGAGTGCCAATATTTATTTTTTCTTAAAAAAAATCTTAAAAAAAGGTTTTTAAAACTGATGTGAATTGAGAAATTGTAATGTCACTTAATACTCAGCTCATCCTGCAGAGCAGGAGCATTACAAGATCTACTTCGAGGGAAGCTTTTAAGGCTTACAAATAAAGAAACATTTTACACAGAAGCAGGTTATAAAGAAGGGGAAAAGAGACCTTAATGTAAAGAGAAAGTGAGAACATTTTATTAGACCAAAGAAAAAGTGGTAGCATAGTATTTTGATGAAATTTTAGAAGTATTTACTCCAGTGCAACTATGGGAGCTGAAGCAGCGAGGATGTCCTTAAAGTGGTTTTAAATGTATGAAAAAGTAGTAAGAAGTCAGTGAAACACTAGGACACAATTAAATTAATTTGATTTGCCCTTTCTGTCTATTTCAATTCTCAGTTTCCCATTTTAGAAAAGCAAAATACAAGATGTTTCATTATTTGAACTTACGTGATATTGATTTTTCTTAATGAATATATTTTCTTTTTACAATTACATATCTTGATGTGATATATCCCTCGTTACAGTGTATGCTTATTTTTCCAGCTAAATCTGAAAGTTGCTCATATTCAGTACTTCATTAAAAATTTTGAAATTATATAATGCCTACTCAATATAATTTTTCATAAACCCTAAGTGTCTGGTTCCATGCCATCAATGTCTGTCATCTCAATCGGTATTTAAAATACAGGAAGGAATCGGGTACTGCAGTCTGACATGTACTGTTAGTGAGCTCTTGTACTGTTAGATTGTTCTGGAGAAGGTTTGCTGTATGTGCATGGGAGCCATTTTTCTTAACCTGTGAAGATCTGCTTTCAGAATTTCACATTTTTTCTAGAAGAAAATAGCAGTGCTAGAAGACTCTTGAAAATGGAAAATCCAAATCCCTGACAGGAGAGAATGATTTTCAGTAATCATTTTCATGTGCTTCTAACCTCTAAAAGCATACAATGATGCCAAACTATTTTATGAATACCTATTGTGTATGGAACAGATGCATAATCACACTTCTGTAGTTGGCTCTAGACAGCACTCTGAGGAATATCCATACACTGTGATCTGCTTTTGTGAAGTCCTCCATGTTTTCTCCTATATGGAGCGTGTCCAGAGAAGGGCAACAAGGCTTGTGAAAGGACTAGAGAACATGTCTTATGAGGAACGGCTGAGGGAGCTGGATTTGTTTAGTCATCACTCTTTACAACTCCCTTACAAGAGGGTGTAGTGAGGTGGGGGCCAGTCCCTTCTACCATGCCTGCAGTGAGAGCATGAGAGGAAATGGCCTTAAGGTGGTACAGGGGAGATTCAGATTAGATAGTGTCTGTGTCTGGCACTGAGTGATATGGTTTAGGGGTTACAGTGGCAGTGCTGGGTTGATGCTTGGACTTGATGATCTTAAAGGTCTCTTTCAACCTTGATGATTCTATGATTCCTGGCAGGCATCTTTTAAGTGGTTGCAAATTTGGAAGCATCTTGTAAGACACTGATGTAGGGAATGTACCAGGTAAGTTCAGTGTTTTTCATGGTTACCAGGATGTTACAAAATGGTTAATATGGAATCAGCTGCTGCTTTGTGACTGAAGCATGCCTTTGCTTGCTACTTCAAATATAACTATAAAGGTTAGTAGCATTATTATTTTCTGCCTATTCATATATAAAAAAGATTAGTTGACACAACAAATTAGATTTTAGCTTTTTCGTTATGAACCTCTTAAGTCATTGTATACAAAAAAGCAGGAAGTACAGTTTCCACCAGACAATATGGAGGCATAAGAACCAAGCAGAATTTTTTGTGTAGTTCATGCCCATCACAAATGTTTGGCTATTTCTCAGGAGGAGGATAGTGTCAGACTAACAAAAATATATGATGTTGGGTGTTTTTAAATTTAGAACAAAATTTCATTGTAAAAAACACTTTCTCAACCTTAGGGAATATTAAATATTCATTTGACAAGGACAGACAAGGGAGCTTTAGACAGTTTCTCTTCTCTCCTTGGTAGCTGCATTCACAGAAAAGTCTGCCATGAAAATCTGTGTGCAAGCTCCTGACCTGAAAACCTGGAACACCAAGGCTGCTTTTCTTTTGTTCATTTTGGTAACATAGGTTGAGGGACTTCAGTGTAACTGAAATGAACCAAGACTTCTTCCTTTCTTCTGCTCAAGGTTGAGACAGATGAGATAGACTCATAGTTTTCTCTTGCAGGTAATCTGTCTTCCAAAAATTGCTGATGGTGAATGAAGAATGAAGTACAAACCAAATTCCTATTCAAACTAAGAGACCACAGTATATGCAGATGACAAGGGCTTATTTTGTTTTGGAAGAAACACAACTTTTTTAGCTTAGTTTAAAAAAAAAAAAAAGAGAAAAAAAGGTACAGAATATAGTTAGTGCATAAAGAAAATAGTTGTAGCTAAAATTGGCAGTGTTAGAGAAGACATGTTGAGTTTGGTGAAAAATGCAGTCCTGCACACATAATTCAGAACACTTAAAATGCTGGAAAATAGACTTGGAAAAAAAAATTAAATTGGACTGATGGAGGAGGAGAATGGGAATATACAATATTTTTAAGCATATGTCTCCAAACTTTGAATCAAATAAAAATATGAAGCATTTCTTTAGGTTGGGCTACAAATACATAACAGCAACCACTAGATTTTACTCAGTCAAGACAAAGCTGTTCAAATGCAGAGTGAGCGCTTTTTGAAATGATTAAAGCTGAAGAATTAGGAGGGTTAAATTAAGGAGAAAAAAGGATAAATTCATAGAAGTTTCTCACATCTCTAGAGGAAAAAGCAAATTAAATCTACCACGTGGCAAAGACAATACCCCATCTTGCTAGGTAGCAGAGCCATCTAGCAGATAGATGGGATTTTGATGTCTACACTAAGGACATGCCAGAGCTCTTTTCCTTGATGTTCTAACTAAAATAGTGGCATCCAATTTAAAGATAGTAGTAGCTACACTCAAGCACTGAACCAGACTGTCTTTATAAAATGAAAAACTGTCTTCAGTACCAAAATTGCACTATTCTTACAAGTCCTTCCGGTTTTTGATAAAGGAAAATGCATGTAATTCAGGAAATGGCTATTTTATTCAGAAAGCATGTCTCTGAGGATGACTTTCAGGCTTGGAAAATAAACATAGGAACTTTAAAATGAACCAGTTCTACTACAGACAAGTATGAGGCAACTGTGTCCCGTACTGCTCTTGTTTGATAGTATTAGTACAAAAGATAGTGACTAATGGAGAAAATCAGGAAATTCGTGTTTTGAAAATAAATAAATAAATAAAACCAAAACCCCAAACCCACAGAACACATCCACAAAGTTATATTACATGTTAATGCATATATGCATTTTGCATTAGATATAAACAAAGCTTGAGTAATATTAAAAGTATCGATTGATACTTTCATTGAGAAATCAGGTTAGAATTGAAATACCCTGAATCAGAAATCTGGTTTTGAAAGATAAATAATGAATTAGCACTGAAAATGGCATATTCAATTCACGTACATAAGCATTAATGAATCACCCAAAAGAGCTATTTTTTTAAAAAAGGAAGTATGCAACAATTCTTTGCAACAGGCTGTAGAAGTGACTGTTCATACCATGAAGTTAGCAACTGAGAATAAATAGTACTTGTACTGGCTGCTTTCCTTGATTTCTTTATAGCACCTTATTTTATGATTATTTCAATTCCAAAAACAATAATTAAAAGGAAAGGGCCAGAATATCCTTTTGCATGCTGTATCTGGTGCTATGAGATACTAAGAAGTGCTATAAAGCAACAAAAATAAACCTCAATACGTAAGTGTTCCTTCTGTGGAGATAATCTATCAGGCATTCTAGCAGTATTTCTGGTTTTCTGGTTAATGCAATACCTCAAAATTCCAGCTGTTAATTATCAGTTAATTATCAATAATTGAATAATCACTGATATAGATTTATGATTAAAAATGTCTTGACTCTTAATTGAAAAAAAAGAGATTTTGATTACATCAGCAATAAAACTGAAAGAATGGAGCCTTCATATTTGAACCAAGTAGTGGTTCTGCTTCTCTTCTGTAGAGCTTTTCATCTGCATCCCATTCTGCTTTACTAATTTAATCTAAATAAATATTACCAATAGATATTTTTTCATCTTACAGAATCCTGAGTTTTAGAGAATTCTTATTCCCCTGTTAGGTAGGAGCTTCGTCTTGCTGCAATGCATCCTAGCAAATTTTTGTTGTCTGGCCCACGGACCCATTGATATTTTTAAAACATGCCCATATTCCTGAGCAAGTGAAAGGGTTTAACAACACAAAATGTGCTTTAAACCAAACAGCTGCAGCTAATATTAAAATTGAAAAGTGTGCTTGGATCAAATGTAGATATATTAGCTGGTTGGTTTTTATTTTAATAAAAAGTTTATCTGAGATATATCTAGAGTTCTGTGCTTCGTCATGAAGTTTCACCATTAAAATAGGCCTAGACAAAAAGTCTTCATGACTGTTTTTAGAAGAAAAACTCATAAAACTATCAAGATAAGGAGCACTGACTTTAAGTATAAACAACCAAATGTTGGATGAAGCAAATGGTAATTTTGACTTCAGATAACTAGGTAACGTAATTTCAGTGTCTTTTGGTTAATGAAGTGGTTGTTTCCATATTTTTAAGAATAATGAAATACATAACACATACAGTCTGTAAAAAAAAGTAAAATAGCCAGGACTTAATTCATGTGATATGAGAAAATGAAATGCTAAAAATCATTCTGGAAGAAAAAAAAAATTATAAATATTTTACAGGATTCAAATTTGGAAAAATTACATTTCTTTGATTTGGCTGTTATAACAACAACAACAAGAAAGAATCCTGCAACAATGTCAGTAATATCTGCTGTAAACTGTAGATATCTAATAATAGAAGGTTTAATGCATCACATGAAAATGGTGTTAGATGAATGTTATGGAGAATGGCAAAAATGGGTAATATATCTTAGACAGGAAAATGGTACAACAGAAATACTGAAATAATTGAGATTATTTGATAATGGCAATGATAATCTGATATTTGTAGAACTAATAGACAGTTAAGAAGAGTGTAATCGAGGACAGTAATTGAATTATAGACTCCTTCCTTTCCTCTGATTTCCTACCTGTTCTGCTGTTTTACTGGAGTGGTACCTTATATCATTCATTGCATAGTGGGCTGAATGTACCTCTGTGTAGTTACAATTGCTTTATACTTAATTAAAAAGAGGAGGAAGTAAAAGGCAACCAGAATGATTGGTATACAATGTACTTTTAGTGTTGTCCTATAATAACTAAGCTGTGGTATATATCAATACATAATAACTGTATTACTGTGAATCATCTAAAATGCTAATACATAGGATATAGCCAGTATTAAACATTTTTCTTTACAAAAAAATAACTAGAAATATTTTTGACATGAAAAGTGATTTTCCTGAAGCATGGTGTTTTGTCATGAAACTAATTCTTTGGCAAATCTTCTGGCTGCTGTGGCTCTGGTTACACCTATATACATTTAAACTCCTCTCTCTAAGAGACTGTTCTCATATTTTAGGCTTTTAAACTTAAGCATTTTTCTCCTCTATCTGTTAAAAACCTGTGAATTTACAAAAATTATATATCAGATAGCAGCAGAATACATTCAAAAAAGAGGGTGCTTGAATCTTCATGGTCATTGTTCTTAACCACCTGAATTTCACATACATGATAACCAGCTGTATCCTATCATCTGATCTCAATGAAAAAAAGAAACAGGGAAAATTTGGTTTATTTAGCTTATCAAAAAGAAAGCTAAGCAGTAACTGGATCCAGTCTGTAATTACCAACACAAGAAAAAGTTATCTGATTCTAGAAGACTCACAGACAAAGGTACCATGGGATCTACCGGAGTTCAAAGTAAAAATAAGGTGCAGATTTTTAACCATTGCAAGAGTTTAGCATATGAGGTAGTATTACACAACTGACCTGTGAGTGAATGGAAGGAGCATATAGTCTCTGGAATGTATCTGGGGGATCTCCAAAGAAATCAAACCCCTTCCCTTCTTCCAAGCTGAGTTTAATTAGTATGGAGAGCTGAGTTGAATGAAACAGTGCCATCAGCTACAGTGTTGTTCTAATTTTTGTCCGTAATTTATTCTAGTGTGAGCAGTAGAGGGGAATCAGTGTGTTCCTCTGACCAGTTTCCATCAAGGACAGAATTAGCATTTGAACACTCTTCCGTGTGCTGAAGCACATATGTATTATTGCTGTTATTACTGTCATCTTTGAAATAGACTCATCACGGTTGTGAGAAAAAGGTTGTACACCAAGAGCACAGATTTAAATTAGCTTTTTCATATATGAAGACATGTTGCTAA
The DNA here is from genome assembly GCA_013397135.1 of Pachyramphus minor. Classification (NCBI taxonomy): domain Eukaryota; kingdom Metazoa; phylum Chordata; class Aves; order Passeriformes; family Tyrannidae; genus Pachyramphus; species Pachyramphus minor. The sequence continues at coordinate 237,572 of VYXB01004099.1, read as the reverse complement.
CTTGAAGCTGCATCAGTGAAAAAACGGAAGGAATACAATTGTCATTACCTCAAGCATGAGGGATCACTGACAGCAGCAGCATATGGTCTTCCCAACATTTCACTGTTCAGAAGCTGGGGTAGGTCATGATTACAGAAAGTAAAGATCTCAATTGAGTGAATACAGCATTGCAAGTTGGTGTACAGACAGTTTCTATGTACCTAATGGAGAACAGAGATATTCAGTCTCTCCAGTCTGAAACCTTTTGCATTTTCCATTTAGTGAAGGTGTTCGTTGTGTTTGTTTCACTGAGGCATTAACTCTCAGTGACTGTAGCCTAGGCAAAGGCACAGTCAAGAGGCTGGTAAATCCAGGTCGGTGTAGTGAGGGTCCCTATTCCAGAAAACTGACTCCTTGTAGAAGTGTCATGGCATAACCCACCTGAGTGGATGTGGATGGCTGAAGGCAGCCTTCCATCTGATGAAAAAGATTGGAAAAAGGTTGTTTTACAGTGCATGATACTGATGGAATGGTAATTCACAGATGAGATAAAGCTGATGTCTAATTAAATTGTGTCTTTTTTTTCTATGATCCTGAACATCCTGAACACTGAAAGAAAAGTGAAAAATATTATTTACATATTAATATCTAGTCTTAGATCAATACATTCAATTGAGAAACTGTCAAACTGGAAAAGCAATGCTAATTTTTAACTATTTTAAAATATTTTCACATTAATTTTAAAATACAAAATCACAAATTGTTAAACTTTGTTCATGGTTTGGGATATTAAATGTAATTAACTTTAGAAAAATGACTGTGTTGACATACTGTTCTAGCTAATTTTTGTATTTATTAATGGAATGGAGGGACTTGTAATTTATGACCCTGAACAGGATGTGAATAGCAAGTTACAGTATTTGGGTTGCACTTTGCATAAGGCAGCCTCAGAAGTAAATCTGTTGTCTGATAGATTACTGACAGTGGTGTCATGCACACTGTTGGAAGAAAATACAGCTAAGCATGATTGCAGCTGTGTCTATGTCCCTGTGCTTGCTTGTAGAGCTTGGGTTTGGGGGTTTTTTTTGAGGAAAAGAAGTGGATGTGACTTATGGGAAATAGATTTTAGGAGTGTCAAGTTATGGTACATACTGATATTCTTCTAACAACAGGTATACTTCATTGCATTTCTTAAAAACACTTAAGTTCATGTTTTAACTCATGGTTTTTAAGTGTTAAAGAGGTATGATTAACTGTACTTCATTGATGGGTAAAATTTTCTGTGTTCTTACATAATATTGTGTTGAAAAACTCCAGCTAATAACTGTCACCTTAACTTTCTTTAAAGGTCCTCGCTTACACTGAAGGCCTCCATGGAAAATGGATGTTCAGCGAGATTCGGGCCGTTTTTTCAAGACGTTATCTTCTCCAGAACACAGCTTTGGAAGTGTTTATGGCAAACAGAAGTAGGTCATAGTTATATTTGTTGCATAAAATTATGCTAGTAGTTATTTTGTGTGTTATTTATTGTCTTAGAATTTAACTCTGTGCTTCCTTTGATAAAGTGTTTAGGTCTGTTCAATAATGCTTATTCTTGCATGTATTCACTGCAAAATGTATTAAAATCAGTCACATAGATCAGTCTCACTGCTTTCTTTGCAGCAGGGAGATTTATTTGCAAAACCACATTATTGCAATTGGTAAATTCTTCAGATGTTTGATAGGAAATTTGCTTTTTCTATTGTCTCACGGCTCTTCTCAATTTCAATAATTATTTTAATGAAATGCATAAATGAATAATTCCTTTTCTAATTATAAATGGAGTTAAAGTTAAAAAGTACCAATAATAAATAAATCAGTTTTCTGTATGTGCTACTCAGAATCAGAGTTCAGTTGTTGGTGAGGCATATCAGTGGTCTTTTGCCCTGAGGATCTCTGATGTAAGTTGTGGTTTCAAATGGGGAGGGAATTAAACAATTCCTTGGTCCTGTGTGTTTTAATGCACCAATTAGAAGACCAAATGTTGTGCCAACTACTGGACAACTTCCCAGCCTGATAAGAGGCTATATGGGTTAGTAGCTGTGGTTCCTCTGAAATAAACAACACTCAGATCTTCTGCAAAATGGGAGAGTTAATGCCAAAACATTGACCAGGTAGCTATACATAGTTATGAAGTACAACAGGAATTTCTGTTGTACCTTGGATCCCCAGGGGGATAAAAGTGGAACTGACTGCTCTCCCCGGATAGAAACCAGAGCATTTGAAAAATATATGCAGATGAAGAAACAGACTTCTGCAAATGTTTTACTAGTCCATATTTTCTTTTCTTCATTTAGCTTCTGTTATGTTTAATTTTCCTGACCAAGCAACAGTGAAAAAAGTTGTGTACAGCTTACCACGAGTTGGAGTAGGAACCAGCTATGGTTTGCCACAAGCCAGGTAATTTAATTAAAATAGTATATTTTGTGTTTATTATTTTATAAAGTTGATGTTTTTTGAATGTCAATCCTAGAACATTATTCCTGCCATAAAACTCTAGATTTTTTCCTTCTTAAGGTTACTTTGATAGCTTTGCTTGCTATATGGCCTATTAGTATGGGATAGAAGTAAAATTATTTTAAATTAGATTATTATACTATTTTTTTCCAATTACAGGAAATAAGTACCTTTCAGTAGAAAAACTTATGCCTTATCTCTTGAAAGCCTGGTTTCCAGTCAGATTTTATAAAGTTATAGGTAAATGTTCATCCTTGCTGTGATTGTTATGCAGGATGTGGAACTAAACTTGACTAGATTTTGTGTTTGCTGAATGTAAATTATTTTTTCTATATGAATGTGTGTGTATTTTACTTAACTGCTTATCAGCATAGTGGCTATTTTGCAACTTGCAAATTGTTTCTATTGGTATAATGCATTATTCTTCTTCTGTTTCCAAAATTAAGAAGGATATGTATTTTAGAAGGATCAACTAAGGTTCAGTCTTAGAGATTTTCACGTACAGCTTTTCTTATCAACATCAATATCAAATCAGCCTATGACCAGAAATAAGGCTGGAAATTTTGAAATCCTTTATTCTAAATGTATTTATAGTGCAGTGATATGTAAGATGATCTTCATGTGTACGTCACTTAGTTGGAGGGGGGAAATATCCTACCTCAATTTTTTTTATTTTCTTTTTTGTTGTTGTTGTTTTGGTGGGTAGGTGTTTCGAAATGTCTGTTCAGACCTAACATTGTTTTTGAGGGTGTATCAGCAGAAATGTGGTGAAAAAATTTTTAGGTTCAGGATTAACTTCTGGTCAAAATGAAACAAGAATAAATAAAGATAAGGGAGAGAGGAAACAGCAGGAAATTCACAAAATATGGTGCTTTGGGTTCAGACATTCATTTGGCTTGATTTGGTCAAAAGCCAATGACACTCGTCAGTGTAATGTCTGGGGTGTATCTTTCTCTTTCTTGAAGTCATTTCCTACAAACTCAAACTTCACATTGTCCTTGTTTTATCCCAGTGCAAAATGTGGAAATACTTTGAAGTGTCAAAGCATTTTTAGAACTGGAGAACTGTTTCATTCCCAGCTGAACATCATTCCCTGTCATGAGCTGGAGAGTCTCATGATACCTAAGGCTTGATCTCCTGAATGTGCTGAAGCTTTTAGGCAAACTGCCAGATTTCTCAAGTTTTCATTGAGATCAAGGAGAATTCGGGGCTTTTATTTGGAAAGTGCATCTTGTTAATATTTGCATTGCTGTCCCATATACCCAAGCTAAAGGAATTGCTGTCTCTATGTGGGAAGTAATAGTATTCTTTTCTGAAACAGAAATGGCCACATGTTCTAGCACAAACAAAATGCAAATTTCTCAATCAGAATTTCTTATCTACAGTGACATTTTTTACTTTTGAAATTCATATCCTTTGTGCATTATTCAGTGAATAATTGTCTGAAAAAGTTTGTTGATATATAATTATTTAGAAAACTTTCAGCTTCAATATAATATGCAGTTATTTCCATACCTTTTTGATTAAAGTTCAATTTGAATCGAAAATGGGCTTGCTAACCTTCAGAATAGATCTGGCATATGGTAGTGAAGTTGTTTTTCTTTCTTTTTTTTTGTGTAATCATGGTATGATTTATGCACAATAAAGACCCTGTAATCATGGGTTTTTTCTTTCTTTTTTTTTTTCCCCTGTCTACATATCCTTATTGTCTTCAGTAGGATTGCAGTGGAGTAATTGAGGGGAACTCTGGCTCTATAAAATGCTCTGTAGTTGATCTAATCTTTTGTTGATGTTAGAATATAGTTTCCCTTCCTATGAATATGTTGGCTCTGGGATGCTTATTTTTAAAATTATGCTTATTTGTATAACTAACACAAGGAGAAATTTTGCTGAGTAATCTAAAGGAGTTACTATGCTGAGTAAAATGCTTTTTTTTATCACGAATTTTCCAGGTTAGGCTGTACTTTATTTCAACAAAAGCAGATCTTTCTGGTTGTTTTGCTTAATTTCTTTATTACTTATTTATATAAGTAATATTTCCTCTCTGATAATACTCTGATAGACATGTCATCTAAAGTTAATTACAGTATCATAAAGACTTGTATTAGTGATGGAAACATTCTGAAGAAGTAAATTACTTTTTTAATGTAGTACAGTCGACTTCAAGTGCATTTCTGTTTTCATTGTGAAGCTGAGTAAAATGCTAAGATGCAATAGATGAAGTAGAAGGAAAGAGCAATATTTATGGACTAATGGCACAAAATATTGGAAGCAGGTGAACCAGTATGTCTTCCCAAGACCTTACAGACCTGCTGTTCTGAGCAAGTCTCCACTTTGCCACTGTGCTGCCTTTTCCAACAGCCTGTTTAATGCTTTGATTCAACAAACCGTTCAAGCTTGTGCCTAATGTTACAAAGAAGTAATTACATCCTTAAAATCAGTCACATGTTGAAGGGTTCAGTCTGATTTGGTAATCAAATTAGTCTGTCTTTGATAAATGCATTTTCAGTGTTCCTGAAACATGTTGCACTGATTGTAGTTTCCTTATGACTTTGACAAATTATACGATTGGGCAGAAAGTGCTGGGCCTTTTAACTTACTTCTGCAGGTCCATATGATTCTACATAGGTAGGGTAATATCCACATTTTTACCATACTGTTATCAGACTACTTTTGAGGGGTTTAACGCCTCAGGTGTAATTTACTGATGTATTTTTATTGAGGATAACATCAAACTTGGAAACCAGCTGTGAGCTGCCTGATGGTTTTGTAAGTGTACAGAGATCAAAGAATTGGTAAAAGATGCGGTATCTTACTTCACCACTAAACATATGCTGGTACCTTCCACTGAAATTCTGTGGGCTGCTAATGCATTAGAGAAAACCATGGCTTCACTTATTAAAGCTAGAAATTCAAATCATGAACTTTTTGCTGAAAAAAATATATTTTGACAGTTACTATAACTATATTCAACATCAGCTAACTAAATTAAAAGTGACTGTGAAAAGGGTTGTGTCATACTCCCCATATGGGATATATAACATCCCTTCCCTCAACAAAATGGCATGAAGTGTTTTTTGAACACATTTAAACATATAAAACTTGAAAAATTGGATCATTCCATTGTACTTCAGAGTCTTCTGCAGTTTCCATTTTGAGCAGATATTTCGTGGTTCTCTAGAAGTAAAGGAAGCACATTCATTTCTGTGTCTTCATATTGGTGATGGCATATTGAATAGAGAAATAGTTTGATCAAAGTTGGGTGGATTTAGCAAAACAGAAAACAGTGGGTCTTCCTATGTTAGTGAAACAAGCAGGCGTGGAACCAATTTATTGTGCATAATTTTTTCCAGTCTCTGCTGAGAATCTGTGAATCTTTCAAACACCTTAGATATGGAGTAAATAGGGACCTTTTTTAGTATATTTTGATTTTCTGTAGAGTTTGCTCAAATCAGGTATTCAAATGTGAAGTCCAGCACTTGACAGTTTATAGATTTTTGAGACTCACTAGAAGATTGTAAATAAAGTCTAAAAGCATCTCCTAAGCTGTACTAATGCATAAATGTTTTGTCACAGGTGGAACACAAAGCCGGTGACAGAAACGCTTTGTAAATTTAATGATCTCCTTAATATTTTTATTTTCTGTGTTTATTAATTTGTGTATAGTGTTAGTCAAAATTTACTGGGAACAATATGTCTTTGAGAGGTCCGCTGTAAAATAAATTGTTATTGTATAAAATGCAACGTGAAGTATGATCACATTCCGATATTTCTTTAGATACTTGTTTCATAAGAAATGTAATAGAAAAAACTTTAAAACATTTTGTGTTGCCTCCTGTGTACTAGTAAAGTGTATTTACCTTTGGCATCCTAGAGTCTACTGTAAAATAAGGCTAGTCAACATGGCCAGACTCTATGTCCTGCTATTTGGGTAAATACACTTGCATGGACATTTCTGTATGCCCTGGTTGTAAGCTGAAGTATGGCAGACATCAATAACCTGCCCACTGGCAATTTGGACACCTAATTGTGACTGTGTACACCAATCACGTACCAATGCTCATCATTTCTCTGGAAGTAGAGTTTAGTGCATATATAGCAGTATGTACATGTATCTTTAAAAGTAGATGGTTCACATTTTTGTAAACACTGCCCAATTTGACAATTTGCATATGACTTTAAGAAAATACTCAGCATTCAGAGTCTAGAAAAAGTACAGTTAGTGTGCTTAGTGTGCAACTAAAAGCTGAAGCGTTGAGTGTCCCTATTTACTCTCGACAAGCTATAGAAATACTAGTAGATACATTCTTTAAATTCAATTAATTCAGACAATCCGCTTTGTTGTTGTTGTTTTTAACAGGTATAAACATTTTCCCTATTTTGATACAGTTATAAGATCTAAATTTCTGTAAATAAATGTATCTGAGGAGATGAATATTTTCTCCTTCCAAAGATTTTCCTCGTCCTTTTTTTCAGGCAAGAACTGTTTTCTCTAGAAATGAGTTGAGAGCAATGCACCTGTTCCTACTTGTTGCAGATTGTTTTCTTTAATACATTAGTCTAGACTGACTCTAGTCCCCTATATTTTATCAACCAGGGTCAGTATATACAATGGGTAATTTAGAACTCAGTGTACAGTATTTGGTTATTGTGATGTTGACAAATTGAACGCAGAAGAGGTGAAGTTTTCTGCTTTGCTTTTCCTTGGCATATAGTTTAATTCTCTCTCCCTTATCCAGTCATGTAAGTTTTAGAAAATGTGTGCAAATTGAGTATCTTAGAAGCTTCTGCTCCTCTTCCAAATTTGAATTAAATACAATTCAGAAGTCATTATGGAGAGACAGGGAGATGAACAGATAACTGAGTAAACCCTGTTTCTTTCAGAAACCAGGCTATAAATAGAAGTCTTGAAGCTTACTGGGATGGAGGAAAGGATCATGGGTAGCTGACCAGAGAAGAAGTGCACAATTTGTATAATAAATGTCTCCAACCCAATGTGATGGAAATATATGGCACTTTAATCTTTGTCTCACTCACCTTAATGAACTTATCTCAATATATCCTTTTGAAACAGGAAAATGGTATACCTCTTTTATTCCTGCTAGACAAGCCAGGCACCAGGAGGTCTGCAGTTCTTTTACTCCCAGTATTTTAACAAGATACAGAATAAAATAAACCACAATATATTATTCTGATTTATTACAATGCTGTAGTAGTGGTAAAATAAAATATAGTTCTTAATTTTAGCCATTTCTCAAATAAGGTAATAGTGTCTTCTTGACTTCATTAAATAAAATAAAAAAGCCTGTGAGAGAATCTGAAATTAATCACACTAATTATGTTGCCCTACATCTTAACATATAATGTGACTCTTTAAAAAATAATTCTTTAATTGTATTTCCTAGGAGAATCTCTCTGGCCACACCCCGACAGCTTTATAAATCCTCCAACATGACTCAGCGCTGGCAGAGACGGGAGATATCTAACTTTGAATACTTGATGTTCCTCAATACTATAGCAGGTAAGGCTTCTGACTGTGTAATCCTTCATAATAAGTTTGTTTGTCAAAGTCTTAAGCACTGTGACTGATTGAATACATTTATCCCTCTAGAATTCAGCTGCAGCTTTGTGATAGATTCGGAAACACACACATGTTAAATTTTATCAGAAAATACACAACCTATCACTGAGACTTTAGATTCATGTGGAGGCTGTTCCTTGCTCCCCTTCTGCCATTTCCTCTGCTGACAGCTTTGTCTGAAGCTTTATTAGAGTCAACAAACCATTGCCAGAGAGTGTCTGGAAATAATAATGGGAAAATGTAATTTCGCTACTTCATCATTCTCAGCAAGAGCAACTAGACAGCAGAATAACAACAGTATTCTGCCTAGTACAGATGTCACCTGGATTGTGGTATGATTAGATTACAGCATCTTTTCTCATTTAGTTCTTTGAGCTGAAGTATAGTTTCAAATTAGGTATTTAAAATGAGAAATAACTGCCGTAGACATCCATTCGTTATTGGCAAAAGAAGAGCTTTTCTGGCAATTGTCATTAATTAAACATTCACAGTGATATTATTCCTTTCACCTTTCCCTTTTTTATGTGTTCACTCCTATGGTAATTTTAAATGTAAAAATGTTTTCTAGACCATATACAAAAATTTCCAGGAGGTTGTCTACTGTTATGATTCCTGCCTTTAGCACACATGCTGCTTATGAACCTGCCTGTGGAGAGCCTTCCTCAGATATTTCACTTCAGTGAGCTTTGATTTGAAACCCAAATTAAATTCCACCAGGCATCACTTTGTACTCCAGTGTTACAACTCTCATCTTTACTTGGTCCTGACTTTTATGCTCAAGGTTATCCTCAGGCCAGATATAGGATACATGTAAGTGTGAAACCCAAAGGTAGCACTCATTACACTGACGAGTCTGAGGACAGTCACTGCATTCTTCCCAGTAGGGCAGTGGCAGAATTCAGGAGCTGTCAAATTCGCTTGCTTTGAACCTTTAGGCTTTTGCCTGTGTGCATTTATGGTAGTCATCTTCCATATATCCAGTCTTATGGATATTAATAAATGTGTCATCAAATTATCCCAGTGTGATATAGAAATGCTACTACTGGACAGCTGGAAATGTGAGGGCATGTTTACCTTATGCAGTGAAGGAAAAAGCAGAGTCCCTGAAACTACTGGACATCTGGGTTGGAAAGTCCGTATGGTGAAGTCCAGTGCAGACTCACCAGCTTGGTTCCCAAGCATTATAGCCACAGTCCTGCAAATCTCTGCTGGAGGAAGGAGCCTTGCTGAGCATTTATTGCCTCTGGCACAGTGCCATGAGAATGCCGCTATCCTGCTTCTGGACACTGGCCTGTCTCCAGCTGCTTCATGCCTCCTGCACATCGGCTGCCCTTCTGGTGATGAGGAAATACAGGCAGAGCCTTGCAGGCTCTCTGACTGCCTCACCCAGGATTTTTCTGGAGAGCTGGGAAGCTAGCCTAGGTCCCCCCAATACAATATTGACAGAAAATTCCTTTGCTTGTAATTTCCCTTTCATGTATTCATTTTTTCCATAAGCGGAAGTAAACTCTGAGAGTAAACTCTTTAAGTGAGAGTAGACGAGAGCTGAGCCAATTTTTTTATAAATTGTTTTTCATTTTAAATCAGTTTAAAACTCCAAGGTCATTTGCTTTAAGATACATCATCAAAGCATCCAAACCTGGAAGACACCATTATGTCTAAAGTCAATTAAGAATTGCAGTGACGCACTAAAGTATTTATCAGTGAACAAGGTTCAGTCTGAAGAGATTCCCTCAGAGTACCTCAGAGGTCTCAAAAGAAATATTTTTTGACCTTTTGTTTAATAGTAGTACTGCTGGGCATGTTTCATAGCCAAACACTTTTGGTGGTTGTACAAGACAAGTTTCTCTTGAGGTCATCTGGTAGCATTCATCTGCCTTACAACAGGATGGCTTGACATTACCATTCCAAGTACTACCTACTGTGGCCAAAGTTTGACTATTTGTAATTTTGGTGTGTGTGCATGAGTTTGTGTTGTATTTGGAAAAGCAGCTTGGTCACTACCTTTGGAGTCACTCTCTCTGACTCAAAGCATTCAATTTCTAGCAGATTTATGTGTATCAGTCTCTTACTGATAAATCTCATATGTTCATCTAAATCTCATAGTTAACTGTATAAGCTCTCTTGCTCATTTCACAGCATTACTTACCATCTTATAAAATCTTTCAACAGTACATGTTTTTTTTTTTTTGAATTATAATCAAATTTATCCTCAATAGCTGAACTCCCAGCCAGTGACACACACAAAACTGACTCAAACCCAACAGACAATTGTAGACATGACAATAAACTTTTTATTGCACTTTGGAACAAACCCCAAAGTTTTCCAACTTTTTGACAGAAGCAAAAATCCTGTCAAGTTATTTTTTTGGAAGATCAATCTGGTTTTGTATTCTAATGAAGTCTGTACTTCAGCTACGAAGCTGACTTCCAAAAACTCATTAAGAGCTTGGGGGTATGGCAAAGAATTTCATCATAAAGTTCCTGGCAAACCAGAAACCCACCCACAGTGGAGTGCACCTGATCTCCAAGTCCAATCACAGGGGAGAAAGCTTCAAAACCTAAATATGTGTTAGAAAACCTAAAAGTCTTCACATCCCCAAGCTGAATCTGACTCTACTATTGCATGGCATGGTACCTCCACAGCCTGAGATCTGGGAAACTGCAGGGTTGAGAGCTATGAGGCAGCCTGAATGACACTGTTGCTTTTACATCTGTGCCTGTATTTTCTGTAAGTCTTCTGTTGAAAGGTATTCCTCAAAAATATTTCCTTTACAAGAAATAGGTGTTTTCTGATGAAGCACTAGAAAAACTAATAACTCTACCATAAATACAGTACTGGAAGCAAAGTACCTCTAGTACTTGTTACCCTAGTTTTGATAAGAGTTATATACACTTATCTGAGTGTATATACACTTATATAAGTGTATAAGCAGAGTTTTGATAACTGTCCAGGTACATCTGTATTAAACAGACACAAGTTCTTATATACACTGGACCTTTGGCAGTCAGAAGAGCATACAGGAATTTCTATTATGTACACAAAGATAGAATACTGAATATGCTTGTGACCTCCTTTCCCAAGTGAAGACATGTATTTTCTTTCTTTTTCTTCTTGGAAATACAATTTCCAAATACATTTTTAATTATACTCTTTTGCAATGAGATTCCTTAAGAAATATTTTCTTAAAAGTTGCAAAGAAGTTGCCAGTAATTGTTCATGTAGGCAGTGATGACCTAGTTTCAGAATATAACTGTTTATTTAAGCAGCATCTTATTCTCTAACAATATTATTGTTTTTAGCTATTGAGAAATATATACATCAATTTCTTTTTTATTCGTATAACCATTTAACTCCTACTGCCTTATCCAGCATATCTAAGCTGTAGTTTACTCAGAAATATGGAGGTTTGACACTTCAAAAAAATGTGGATTATCTGCTGAGTTGTAGGTGATAAGTAAGGTCGCTTCACTATTTTTCCTTTTCATCCAAGTAGACGTCCGCTAACAAAGCGGTTTAGTGCATCTTTTGCTAATTCTTTGTAGTTTCCATTTTTATTTTTTTTTATGATGGTGCTTATTTAGTGTTTAGTGCTTACAAAGCAGTATGAAAGCACTCACGTTTTCCCGTGATCCTTTTCTAAAGTTACTCAAGAACCAGTAGCCTTGGAAGAGAGACATTCAGAAATGAACGTTCTGGCACCAGCTCATTTCTTTCATTTGTGGTATCACACAGATGGGTCCTTTCTTACAAGAAGTCCCTTGCTTGCTTGTTAATACTGTTAATTACATTAACTGGTTGGACTCTGAAGAACAGAACCACTGAAATAAATATATGAATCTCTCCCTGTTTTGCTAGTATGTCTGTTCTGACAAGCATGGCTCTTGGCTATGCTATAGGTTCTTAATACTTGAAATACCAAAGTGTCCCTTTGGAAAATATCCATCTTTCTATTACTTTTAATATTTACATCACCCTTTGAAATGTTTCCACACTTCATTTTTAGTTTAATTGTTTATGCTGTGATCTGTACTCATGACTTAATAACTGTCTACCTCAGCTCTCAAAGATCTCTCTTTCTAGTTTATTTCCTATCCAAGTATATATGATTGTTGTCACTTGTGTTGACCTGATGTCTCATTGCAATTTCAGTTCAAAAATCAGTCTCCATCTTCAAAACTCTATAAAGTCTTGTTTCAACCTGTTTCTCCTGCCATCTAGTTTCTGTTTTTTCACCTCCCTATTCTGTTTCCAGGCTCTTCACCTCTTTCTTGCCCTCTTTTCTGGCTCAAGCATATTTCATCATGTTTACAGCTCAGGGCTTTCCTCCCAAAGGTAAACACTGCACTCTGCTGCTTATCAATCAGTCTCAGTGTTACCCCTGGTTTTTGTCCTGGTTGTGAAGATATAAGCCTTCCTGGCCATCTTCCCCCTCCTCCTACATATTTCTTTCTCAGGGATCCTTTTGCTTTGAAGGCTTGGAAGGAGCTGTGATTATTCTAATCATCCTTTCTGCATGGGACCAGCATATATGTCAACCAAACCCTCTGGGTGATATAGGAAACAAGTAATTGTTACTATGCTCAGTTACAAGGTTACTTATTGAAAAGAGCACTTAGAAGTAATCCCACCACGGCAAAAGGGATGAAGAGTAGTGGGAACAAGAAGTCATTTTGTAATATGGTTGCAGTGCTCACTCTTCTAGTTAGAAGTCTAGTTTTCAAATCTATTTCTCAGTATTTAACTGATTTCTGCTGACTTTTTCTTTTCAAATTGTAGTATATTAAATATGTGATTGCATTTGTATTTATTTGAATATTAAGTCTTTTAAATCCTACATGCCACAGCTGTTAAAAGAAATGGAGAGTAATTACATTCATAATTCTTGTGAGCAATTTCTTGTAGTGGAAAGAGCATTATTTTTAAAGGTTTGTGGAAAAAAAATGACATCTTCAGTTAGGTAATAAATTCAGATGAACTTCTTCCCCCTCCCCCCTTTTTTTTCGCCTATTTAGCATTTTCCACTTTTTTACTCTGTGATGTACAAGCCCTCACTGGTTAATTATGTATATATTTAGCTACTGCATGTGTTGGGCTTATTATTGTCATCTAATTAGATGTAACTTGAACTACTTGCTTCTAGAAAAATCATTAAAAATTCTTTCCTAATGACCTAGAGATGACAAAATGTCTGTAAAGTGTGAAGAAGCAGACAAGCACAGGAACATCGCTCTTAAAGAGTGTTAATCCAGATGCTGCAATCATCTAATTAAACAATATTTTGCTGTCATTAACATTTTCACCAAGGAATTGCAGTTATAATTTCTTTGTCAGCTGTCTCTAGCTCACTTTACCTTCAAAACTAAAGTGCCATATAAAAACATTAAATTGGATGGTTTAATTAAAAACTTTTGTGGTTTTTTTTTTTTTAATGAAGAAACATATCCAGTATTTCTGAGATCTCATTTACTATGTCTCATTTTTATTGTTCAAATAGATTAGTGTCACGGGCTTGCGATATTTAATATTCAGCCTTTAATATTAATCTCTGTAAACCTACTTGAGGGAAATCTGAAGCTTCTGAAAAGGTATAGGGCCTACCAATAGTGGTGCAGGTTTATGTTTTATATTTATTTAGCTAAAGAGAGAACCAAATCACTCTTGGGTTAAGAAACAGACAATTGATGAGATGGCTAAGTATATTCATCTGCTGACTTTATTCTGAAAATCATTAACTGTGAAGCCACAATCGACCATGACAGCATTCCTAATAATGTGAAACCACTGATATTTATGCATGTTTAGAAATATGGATTTGTAATCCCATTATAGGCCTAGATCACTGTCCTCCACTCAGATAAGTATAGATGTATGGTCTTACCTTACCATGTAGGTTTGATCTCCTTTCACAATTTAATTTATGGTTCATTTTCTTGAGTCAGTTTTATTTGTTGATATTAAGAAAAAAAAAGTTGGATTAATAAAAATAAATCACTAACTTTTTAATTAAACAAATTAATAGCTATTCTTAGTAGTTAATCTCTTCATAAATAAAACATGTTTTATAAATATTGAAGTAGGGGAGAAAATATTTTCACAAGACTATGCTTGTATTTATCAAATACATAATCACAAAGGCCCCATTGTTTGCCACTTGTCCTACCTAAGCTGAGAGATAGGCTGCTTGAAATTAGTTCTCATTATGGGGTAGAAAAATGCACACAGGAGTTACTGCAGTGTTCTGACATGGAGCTAATGTCACATGATAATTTCTTCATGTGTCTATACTATAGGTAACCACTCACCAAAGAAGAGCTCATCCAGCGGCTAGGCTCAAGATGCTTTTTTTTCTTGCCCTATTCACACATTTATGATTTTCCATATGGAATGGGAATAAAAAGTAAAAATCTTTTGGTAGAATATTGAAATTGAATTGATATGAAGTAAATGAAATAAGCATCAAAACTAAATAAAATCACAATATGAAAAAAATCTCGGTTTTGAAAATAAAATTTATTTTGGATAATCCTACATTTCCTTTCAAAATTTTGCAAAAGGATGTTCTCACCTTTTCAAATGTTTCTATAAAGGGGTTACAGTTGAAAATCTTTATTACTGTGAACTCTTTTCCATCAAAGTTTTGATTGTGAAGAAGCCAGTCTTTCTCTTCCTGGATACCAAATTTCTTTTAGTCTGCTATCTACATAAACACTTTTGCACGCTCCTCTGTTAATTAGGGTTTCTGATGGTGAGAAAAACTTTTATTTTACGAAGCTATAGTTTTATAGAGGCCATATTTTGTAGAATCCAAAATTTTATAATCTCAAGACACTTTACAAATCATATGTAATTAAACCCTTGCCAAAGAGGCAAATGATATTCTGACTTAATGTATGTGGAAAATGAGGCAGAGTTGTCTTCCTTCAAAACATATAGTGCCCCCTCTTAAAAATCTAAAAGAATTAATATTCTGCCAGAGAATACCTTTCCTTTTTCTCCCTTATATGGATAAATTCTGGTATATTTCTTGATTTAGTTGTTTGATACATTCTTGTTCTGTCTAGGAGTAATTTTGCTTTCTTTCATTCGCTCATTCATTGTTGTTATTAAAGAAGTGGTTTTCTTTCTATCCATCTTTGTGTGTGTAATGCACAGTGCTGGCATTGCTTTTTTATCAAAGTTGTATTTGCACCTCTATTATTTTTTTAATATTCTTGTGAACTTCTATGTGTTCTATGCGTAAAAATGAGGACACACAGTTAACAATTTTCACTTTTCCTGTATTCGGTGAAACTGTGTACAAAATAGAAACATGTTTTTTGTTCAGCAACTTCTATTGAAAAAAATAAGGGGTTTGTAGAGCAGTGAAAGTTTCACATTTCATTAAAGCAGAAATGATTTTTGTGAAGAATTGCAACTGCAACTCAGAACAAGGAAGCCTGTGTTTTTCTGTGCTGGGTTTTGTACCCCAGGAATCTGTCCAGGATCTGCAAGGAAGCAGTTAGTAAAACAGAGCTGTAAATCTGCCGCAGGACTGGGAATTGTTAACCTGGATTATTTCAGTCTGCTAATTATATTACATAAACAGACACACACACACACACATTTATTTATGACCGGATTTTGGGTTTTAAGACTCATGTTGCATGTTGTGTGGTTCTCACCATTTCAATAGGTTCTGTACTAAGAAATTCCATTTGTCTTATCAATAAAATGTTAGATTCTACTAAATACCAGAGACCACAGAAATAGTTGCCTTTCACAACACACTTTTCTTGGTGACAAATTCATATTTTTCAGTTCATTGCAGCTGAGGGTTGTTCTTTTGAAATGGTATCTAAATCTGTGTTTTGCACATTTGAGCTGCTGTGATGATAGCAAGCCTTCTTTCATGATTGAAGAGAGTGGCCTGGGGCAGTCAGCTCTGTCTTTTGGGGAGGAAAAATGTCTTTTATTTTAAAAGTGATTACAAAATAGTGTTAAAGCAAACATGACTTCCACTGCTTTGATTCCACAGTTGCAGTGGAATCTTACCACTTCTTCAGTGAAGAAGAGCCACAGGGAATAATGGATTAATATGGACTATATAGGATAGACCTAGATTTGAAAACCTCAAATTTTCAGTCCATTGCTGTTTGAAGTCTCATTTAATCGTTACCAGCTATGACACTGCATAAAGTTGCTAGGAAAAATAATAGTCTAGTTCTTTTAAATTTCTATAGCCATGGTGTAAAAATATCTTAATGGAAATAAGAAAACATTTATTGGCATATGATATATTTTAGCTGAACTTGAAAGACACTGTGCTCTTTATATTCTGTTGATTTCTGTGTTGACTTCTGATTCAACACAAGTGCATCTAAATGGCTGCTTTTGTCTGGAAGATTTATACTTGATTCTGTCAAGTGGTGGGAACTGGGGACATGTGATGCAACAAATGTAACCACGAGATTGTTTTCCAGCTGGAGAAGTGAACACTGCTTCCTAATTCTTAAAACTTTCCTTTTAATAGGACGAACATACAACGATCTGAACCAATACCCTGTATTTCCTTGGGTTTTAACAAACTATGAATCAGAAGAGTTAGACCTGACCCTTCCAGGCAACTTCAGAGATCTTTCAAAGGTATGCTTCAATTTTGTAAAAGAACAGTCAGCCAGTCCTTTTAGGAAGAGATTTTGTTTTATATTTATAGTCTGGTTGAGTAAGGTCTTTATCTTAGACTCATAAAAGTCTGAAATAGACTTTTCTATTTTAGAATGATTTTTTAGTGAATCTCTGCATTATGCTGCTTCCATATCCCTGACTCATCTGGTTCCAAATCCAGGTACTCCTCTGTACATTCTGATTTGTGGAACGTGATTGCATCAGACCACTCAATCTCACTAATTATCTCCCCTAGTTTATAAAAGCTAATCCTTTGGAAATAAAAAGCTTCGACTAGTATTTATTTTGCGGTGACTAGAATACTAATTTAATAGCAGCACTTCCTTTTGGTTTAATAATTATTTAGTAAACAAGTATTTTGTATTTTAGATCCTGGAGTTTCTGGTCCCTATTTTCATTTGTTTGGCTTTTTCCCTCCAACCAGATTTTAGTGCTTTATAATGATGAAGTCCCTAGTATTTGTTTCTCTTATAGGATCACATTGTTGACTATACCCCAGTGTGGTACTCTGGTTGTGTCAACAGACTGGAGAGAAGGTCTCTCCTGTCCAAGCATAGCAGAAACATGTGGAGGGGCTCTACTTTTGGCCAACTAAAATAAAGACTAAAAAAACAGGGCTTGAAACTAAGTTGTGGGAAGTATCATTCCTTGTTCCTATCAACTAAGTGTATGCACTATCTTACCAGTGAAGGTGGGTAGTCCTTCAAAATCCCCAGTGTGAGGTTTCAGGTTTTTGAGTGCGACAGCTTTTCTACATCCTTGCCACAGCTCCTCAACCAGGAGGGAGAATTTGCTTGTACAAATTGAGTGAGGCTCAAAAGCACAGGAAGCTGTGACTCACTGACTTAAGGAGTGAGACTGGAGACAAGAAAATGACCCCCCAGGCCTGTTCCGCAGTCCTGTGCTGCAGCCTGTGCTTTCCCTTCTGCTGCTGGTCAGTCATTAATGTTTCTGGGGCCTCTGCTTTAAGTCTGGATTTCTTTCCTCCTCTCCCTGCAAGCATACATCCTGGGGAGCAGTGGAGACATCCTGCCCTGGATATATCCCAGTCTCATCCCTGTCAGAAGGTGTATGCTTGCAGTACCTCCACATGTATTGTAACCGTTCCCAGAAGCCTGCTTTTGTGAGACATCTGAAATAATCTGAGTAAGACTTGAATGAGTAATAGCAGATAAAGACACCTAAGTCTCTTCTCCCTTTTTTCTTAGACAAATAAATAAATAAGTAAACCCAGAATTTACACTACATACACAGTATGCCTCAGATAGAAACAAATAGGCTGATAATTTCCTTAGATTATGTAAAACTTCTGACCTTTCACAATATTAGGTATGTTTCACAAATGTGGTTTTCAATTCTGTAACGCTATTGTGATCAGTGCCAAGAACAATAAAAGATCCACAGACATGAATTAAATAAATACCTGTGATTATTTTACACTGGCTTGTTCCCTAGCATGTATAAAAGTATTTCTGGTTTAGAGTTGTTCAGAGTGATAAACCTTTCATTAAGGTGCTTGCACTTTTCAAAATCTCTCAAACTCACTTGCAAGTATTAATAGCAGTGCTTGTGGTGAAGTGCAACAAGATTAGACAGTGTCTCATGAGTCCTTCACCAGGTGCTTAGTTTTAGTTGAATCCAAATTTTTATGGCAGTCTACTAAAGTATGTAATTGCTACAGGAAGTAGTGTGATAGCTGAATAAATAAGTTTTCCTCATGAGTTAGTAAAGACTCATTATGGAATTAGTGCTTGTATAGCTTATTAAGTATCACTGCACTTTCATTAGTGCTCTCTTTGAAAGGAAATGTAAAATCAAGTCCATGACTATTTACTTTTCATCAAGAATCCATGCAATGTACCCCTTTCCTTGCCCAATTTGATAACTGCATTCTCTTACCAAAAGTTTTCAGTGGTTTCCTCTGGAAAAGCTAGATTTTTGACCACTGAAAATAATCCTACACAAAACTAGTATAGGAAAATGTTATTTCCTTTTTGGCAATGTTTGGGTTGCATTTATCCCCTGGGTGTATGAGAAAACCCATGTGAAACCTCTAAAGTGTTGTGGAATCCCTCAGGATAAAAGGGTTGTAATTGTCTATTTTTTCCAGTATTTATTATAGTAACACCTGGCAGATTTCATTTCACCATGGTTTTAAAAGGAAAAATTGATCAATGATTTATTTTAAAATGCAGTGACCAGTTAGTATGAAATGCCTTACTTTGTCCACTTGAGCTGTTATGCATTACTTTCATTCTGTTTCAATTTTTGCATTATCAGTAAAAATTTTCAAAATCAGAACATATCTGAAGTATTTCCTTGGGAATTCTGTTTTAATTTTCAATATTGTCCTGTAAGTGAGCCCTTTCTTTCTCTGTTAGGGAGGTGAATCCTGAGTAGCCTGGTGCTTAAAAGCAAGAGTTAATGATTTATTGTTCACATTATTGAACCAGGGTGTGCTATCAAGCCTCAGCGAGACCTCAGGGCAGGCACAGACAGTATCCTTTCCATGAGGAGCCACTTCCTTCTGTCAGATTTTACCCTGCAATGGAGAAATGTTTCTGCAGGTTTGATGGCAAATCAGAACCTCCAGCTAAACTGTTGATGGATAAAATCTCCTTTGGCAGTTTCTGACCTCCTGTCTCCCTGCAAATTTGCCCTTTGTTTCACAAAGCCTCTGTTTTTGATTTTTAATAATTAATACTCCTCAAACCATCTTCTGAAATTATTTAGAATTCTTACGCTATTGCATATGTGGTAAAAGCCCAGAAAAGGGATTAAGTTAAAAGAGAAATCACTTATCACGTTTTGTTTCCTTGGTTTCAAGTACTTTTTGTAGTTAAATGCAGGTGCTAAATCTAACTTCTAAAAATAATTATTTTGTGCATTATCACTCAAATTTCATACAAAGCTCCAATGTCAGTTCTGATAATAGACAGCAATGCTTTTAAATTTTTTTAATCTTTGATTCCTAGGCTTTCTGTATAAAATATGACACAGTACCTTTGGGATATCACATCTCCTAAGTGACCATACAAGTCAAATGCAATTTATATGTTTTTTGGAGATGAAATTAGATGTGTTTGGCTTGCTTACGATTTCAGTAACAGAGTAAAACATATGCTTTTTCATTTAGCTCAAACTTAAATATTTACATTTCTGCAAAACCATCTTGAACATGTAACTTGTTCTTTCCTTCCGTACCATTTTATTCTGGTTTAATGTAGTGCTCCATATTGTGGTATTTTTACATCCAGATGTTGCTTGTTCTCTCAGAAAAATTACTTTTAAATATTAGTTTACAATTTTTTTCTTTGAAAGTGTTTGAAAATTCCCTTATCAAGGCTTTTTTTTTCCTTTTACATAGATAGTTTTAGATTTAAATACGGGGTCCATGGGCATGGAAGGTACCGTAGCAGTGAGATATATTGAACCTTTCATTTGATTAGACAGTGTAGGTTCAAGTTTTATTCATTACATACACTAGGCTAAAGGTTATATATTTATTGTTTGACAGGATCAAAAGCTAATGAAAGAGGCTGTCATAGATACATAGATTATCTTTTCACTATCAATCCTCCAGGTGATCTGCTTATTTTCTTCTTTGTTGAGATTTCCTTTGGAAGAATACCTAGGATATCAAACATTAGTCCAGGAAATATGTGTGCAGTTCTTACAGTACACTGATTTTTTTGTGGGGTTCAACACACTTAAAATGTGGTATGGTTTGTTTGTGTAAAATTGTATTACTTTTCCTCCTAAATTATAGTGAACGCATGGTTTTGACATGCTGCATTGTCCCTGCTCATTAAGTGTAAACGGGAATTTCTCCTCATTTACTTCCAGTCATACATCCTGTTAAATAAAATGATTTCTTCACCGTGCAAAGTAATACTAATATTGACATGTGTATGAAACATCACACGCCCATTCACAGAGTGGAAAAAATTATGTTTTGTTAATATAGAAGGCGTTTGACTGATGGGTGGTGATAAGCATAACCACTTTTCCTTATTACTGTGCCATTTCAAGAAAAGGAAGTGATAAAGCCCCAAGGCTTCTAAATGTAATAATGCAAATGAACACATCCAAGTGTGAATATTTCAAGGCAACCATATTTAATACTTCCAAAAATGTATATGCTGTGGAATGGAGTTTATGGGCTTATTAAGAGCCACTTGCTGGAAAAATGAAATCAGCTTCTGTAACTTAAACTTCTATCTTTACCTCATACATCAAAAGAAAAACTAGTTTAATTCTCATGTATTTTAAGCCACACAATTGAACACTTGCATTTCTTAAATCAAAAGTTCATTTACTGACACTCCAGTAGTTTGAATCTGCAAGAACTCTGATATTATTGATATCTGCTCTTAATATCAGTACACTGAAGAATAGCTGTTTACAAAATTAGATTAAATTACGATTTATTTTTAAGTTGAAAGTACTGTCCTAAGATGTCCTATTTATAGGTTGTTGTTCAGTGGATGTTTTTTTAATAAAAAAGCAAGCAGTCAGGGAAAGCTCAGTCAGTTTTCAGCCAGAACCAAATAAAGCCACATTCTTTTATACTCTCCTAAAATTCTGTGCAGTACATTACAGAAAAAAAAAAAAAAAAAGAGAGAAGATAAACAGATAAGGTAGCTGCTGCATGAATTAGAGTCAAGATAAGCAGACTATTTCATTGTCTAGATAAACAGGGTGCTACGTTCAGTTCTGCTCTCATGAGAAAAAGTAGTTCTATGAAGATAGCTGTCAAAGCAGTAATATTACATGAGCTAACATAACAGGTCCAGTGGATATAAACACTAGATGTATTGACAATACACTTGTTCAAAGGCCAGATGTCTAAAGAGATTAGCCAGGTAAAAGAAGAATTACATTAATAGTAGTGTGTTTTTAATGTTGAAATAAATACTTGTTTTTTGAATGCAAGAAAGAAATCTAAAATAAACTCAAACAACAGCATCTAGTACATCAGAAGTGAAGTGGATGGATAGGCATTAGAGTCATAGAGTGAGTTGTTTTATCCATTTGGATTCAGGAATATCCTATGAAACCATTTTATGGAAAGTTAATACTATTTGATATTAAGTCCTTACAGAGGGGTTTTGTAATAAAAAGAAGGATGGTGTGTTTTGAAAAAGTATTTTATGAAACATTATGGAAATAACTTTTCATTTAATGTTCAAAACAATTTATTTGACTCAAATTCAGTTCTGTATCTGTCTTATGATTAAGATATGGACTGAGACAGTGGCATGGGTTTAACCAGGGAATCAACCCTTTTTCTTGAACTCCCCCTTTCACACAATTACTATCAGTTGAGAGAGGTTTTATACAGACAAAACAGAGGCTTGACGTAAGGGGTATAATATTAAGATTTATTACTAGCAAGATAAAAACTACTAAATAACATATTCTCATCATGGCTTGGCTTCGCGAACGAAGATTTCGAAGGGCTCTACCCACACTTGCTGCAGGCTCACTGATGGCTGAAAAGGCCAATGCGTGACAGACAAGTCCGGTTGCAGAAGGGACACGAGAAAGATTCCCCAGGTGGCAACGACTGGACGCGATTCTTTCTGCGTTGTCTTTTCTCCTC
>VYXB01004099.1:192334-214685 GCA_013397135.1 Pachyramphus minor | reverse complement strand
CTCATTAACTGCTGGGGGTCTCTCTGCACCCCAATTATCTTCTAAAGGTAGCAGGGGTTTATAACTTTCAGTCTCTTTCCCCTGCTGCAGGGAGAGAGGGGGGCCTCCACCCACGCTTCTCTGCTCTCTCCTGCTAGAACTGACCTTGGAGTACTTGTTAAGTCGTCTGTGCTCTCCACCGGGCTGGGATCCGTCTTGCAGCTGGGCAGTTTCTGTCTGGAGTTTATTTCTCCACTGTTACACATCCCGGCTGGAGAGACTTCAATGCCATGCCTGCCCCTGGCACAAGGCCAGGGGAGTAGGGCCTGGCCCCCCAGTTGGGGTCCTGCTACCTCCCTCCTACATGATTGCCAAATTTCTTGCTGCGACAACACCTTCGCTTCCGTTTTCTTAAATATGTCATTAGCAGAGGCGTTACTAAAACTTTTGATTGGCTTTTTCTCCAGAAACCTACCTGGGCCTGACCATTTCATCCAGGGGGGCTGGTAAACCCACGACAGACAGTATATGGATTGGGCTCTGCCTTTGTATTGTTTGTGCAAGTCATTTTAATCAGTGCATGCAGCAGCAGAATTTAGTGAAATGGAAATAAAATTATTTTCTTCCATTATATGAAGATAGAGGGATTGATCCATAAACAAAATTTATCTTAATTTTATAGCCATGATATTAGATTAAAGGCAAGGTAGTTGAGTTTCTGGGCTGAGAAAGCTGTGGGAAAGTGATCAAAACTGTATATGCCCTACACATTTCACAGGAAATGTGAGAGACTACCATTACTGTAGCATTACTAGCAGGACATGTGCCTTGTCAGAGTAAAACTGGTTTAGTTGCTAGTTTGTACAACTGAGATTTAAAGTCTTTACAGAAAATCCACCGAGGGTTGAACTGTTACCATTACTTTGGGTAAGAGCATTTTGCCACGTGGACATTAAGATAATGCTGAGGAAGCCAGGGCAGACCTTGCAGAATTTACTCCCTGCTGGTTTAGATATTTGAGCATTTTCCATTATCATTTTCCATTAATGTGCAGAGAAGTGGTTCACATCAGGGTCTCCATGACTGTAGAGAAAAGGGAGATCAGCTGTTCCTTGTATTACTTCACCACAGGCCAGAGATAGCTGATGTAATGCTGAACTAAAAGTTGCAGAGTCATGTGAGAATGGGCACCTCCCATCTTTCATCCCCATGCAGTGCTGTATTGAGACAGTTGCACTACTTCTGGGATTTCACTTGTCATCTTGATAAATGGGGCCATGTTTTTATGCTAGCCCCTCTAGAACTAGCTCAGGAACTTCCAGCACACCTTCGTATTGCAAGCTATAGTCATACCTGAGGAATCTCCTCGTGAATGCTATAAAATTTCATGGAATTAGGGAAATTAATCTGTATCTCTGGCTATGAGCCAGATCACTACTTCATCCAATCCAGGATCTGTCCTGAGAAGGTGAGGTGAGAATTTCTGACTGAAGACAAGCTCTACCCCTTCCCTTCCCTTCCCTTCCCTTCCCTTCCCTTCTCTTCCCCTTCCCTCACCTCCCCTTTCTCTTTTTTTCTTTTCCTTTTTTTTCTCCTTTCTTTCCTTTTTTCTTTTCTTTCTTTCATTCCTTCCTTCCTTCCTTCCATCCTTCCTTCCTTCCTTCTGCTCTGGTGGCAAGGAAGGGTAATCCCCAAAAAAGATTCTTTCCAGAGATTTTCCCATGAAAATTTCAGTACAATGCAAGAACAGAAATTACTCTCATTGGTATTTCACTTAAAGTCTACATTTTATTTATGTTTTATGCATTTCAGAATTTTTCTTCAAATGAATCCTAAAGTAATTTAAAGAAAAAATAGATTCTAACTCTGAAAAGAATATTGATGAAGATGAAGAACATAGCTTTTCAGATTTATCATTTAATACAATTGAACATGTGTCTTCTGAAGGTAGATTGTATTACCTACTTGTGCGGGCATTTTTACATGAAAATGGGAATACACCATTGTACATCCTTGTATCATTTGTCTTTTAAATTAATATAACACTTCTCATTGAAGAACTTAGAAAACCAAATGCTGCGTTTGCATTAGTATTTTATGTGACTTTGAAAATCATTGTCAAATGTTTGAGAAAAACCACCTTTATAAATAAATACAATCATATATATATTATATATATATTAAAAAGTTATTTAAAGGTATGGATTAAAGCATCATTAAGATCTTGCTAGTCTATAAAACAAAATACCTTATAATTATTTTTTGAGCATCAATTGTGCCTCACAGGTCTTGTTACTGTAGTCAATTTACAGTGAATAATGAAAACACATAGCTTGTTTGATGAAAGACTTCTAATCAGCATCAAATATGTTTTGAAAGGCCTGGAGTTTTCCATATTTTCAGTCTTGCATTAATTACCATATTTGTTTTCTACTGCACTTTCAAACATATATGTACAATAATATTGTGACAGATGATGTCTCTGTCTTGCATAGCCTCAGAATTCACTGCACCACAGGGTAAAATGCACCTTCATAGTGGAGGTAAAAATATTCTCAGGGTGTTTCTCCATTACAAAATACAATCTCGCCGATTTATCTGCTATTTTGTGTTTCCTTCTCAGAGGGAGTGAACATTTCCTTTTAACAGACTAGGGTGTGAATTACTGCTTTAGCTCTTGAAATGTGCAGTTGGGACTGGAATTTATTCTGCCAGAGAAGTGGATGCACAGTACCTTAATGGGAGTGATGTCAGCAGGTTCCACCTAGTCCCCAAGGCAACCCAGGGCCATGATATAATTTAGCACAGTGTACATATATCTACACAGTTTGTCAGTCTAATACGAAGAGAATGTCTTTTAATAAGTCAATTTTTCAAGGAAGTTGTTGAACAATCATTTCAATATATTGGCAACTTAAAGGTTATAATAATGCCAGTGTGTTTCCTGACAGTGGCAGGATTTGTAATGAAAACAAGCACAACAAAAATGCAAATATTTATTTTTTTTCTATTTCAAGTAGTTGGGAAACAAGCTGGAAAGTGCTAGGGAATGGCTCATAATTCTTTTTCAACCATGTTTTGTGAGGTCTTGGAGTGCAATCTGCACCAGATAACACTGATCCTTTGAGATTACTCATGCATTTTACACATTTGAGAAACATATTAACATCTCCACGACACAGCAAAGTATTAAGTATCCAGACTGCTTAAAGTGAAAAATATTGAAATAAAAATGTTTTAAAATGTAAGTGTTCACCGCACTACTATTCAAAAGCAACTCCTAAACTGTTAAATCAGAAAACACCATGTTCTATGTCAGACTTTTTAACAGCCATCTCAAAAAACATTGCAGTGCTGAGAAAATAAAATACTTGTAGCTTTAAAATTTTTTACTTACAAATGTAGTGTAGTGAAGCACACTGATTTCATAGAATCAGCTGGGTTGGAAAGGACCTCTGAGATCAAGTCCAGCCGTTGATCCACTACCACCGTGGTTACTACACCGTGGCACTTAGTGCCACATCCAGTCTTGCACCGGTATTGACCTTGTACCAGTATTTCCATTCCAGATTACTTTGGATTTTAATTCACTAGAAAAATTACGTGGTGGAATAAAATGCAAGAATACATTTTAGCATTTTGAAAAGGGTCAGTGTCCTTGTGTATATGGGGGTTTTTCAAGTTTTAATATCCTTAATAATATCAATTCTAATTAAAATTTTTATTATTTCAATTCAAGTAAACACTAAATATTATAGTAAGTTTATACAATTGGTGTGGAAGTGTGCTCTCCTCTAAGTAGTAAACTCTGTGTGTTTGGTTAATTTTACTTCAAAAGCTTAAATCTGTATTTTCTTTATCCAACTAACTTTTGTATCTGTTAATAAAAAGTATATTTTGCAAAAAATTCTAAGATAAAGTGAGTTAAAAAATCCTAAAAAGCATGTGTTCCTTAAGTAGCCACATCAAAACCTACAGTTCCTACTCCTGCCTTACATATATTTTGGTTTTTACCTAATTTATATAGATTGTCTGTTAAGTTTACTCAGAATGGACTTTGAATTTGGGAACGATTTCCAAATTCTATTGTTTCCAAGTATAAAGCTTGTTTGCTTTGCTCAATAAAACGTGGCTTTGTTCAGACAGAAAGTATATCCAGTCCTGAGGACTATGCTTGGTTTTTAAGTATTTCTGCTTAGGATCACCAGACACCATCAACGGTTCCGCGTGAAATCTTTTCATCATGAACTGCGCATTACTAAGTATCCTGTGTGAGCAAAAGTCAGTTTTCATTAGCTGTGTGATTATGGTGAATGACAGCAACAGAAATATTAGTTTGGCCTCAATGCATTTTAAATGCAGTTTTAGAAGTCTATTTCCAGGACAATGTTACTGAACTAATTGGGAAACAACATATACTTCAAGAAGGTCTTGAAAGTTTGCAGATGTGGATCACTTATATTTGTCAATTAAAATAAGGAAACTCATAAGACTTCTAGTACACAAAGCCTTTGAAATAAATTCTAAGATTACAGCAATCTGGAGGGGTTACTACAGCATGGAATGAGTTTGGTTACAGAGTCTCATGTGTAGTGAATCTTAATGCAGAATTAACCTATGACATACCAGACATGCTGCCCTTCAGCTGATAATATATTTGACCTCTTATCACTTTGCAGCCTATTGGTGCTTTGAACCCAAAGAGAGCAGTCTTCTATGCAGAACGGTATGAGACATGGGAAGATGATCAGACTCCACCTTATCATTACAACACCCACTACTCTACATCTACTTCTACACTGGCTTGGCTTGTTCGCATTGTAAGTATTTCTGGATCCTAGTTGTAATTAAATCTTTATCTACAACATCTTTTCTGTCACTAACTACTGTTTCAATTATTTTTTTTAAATGAAAGCACCTTTCTATCAAAATCCTGTTGTTCTTCCCTACCTTGAAAACTTTGAAATTCTCTAGATATATCGTGTATCACAATATTAATTTGTGGTGATAAAAGGGTCCTTCCTACCAAAACAGTCTGAAATGAATTTAAACACAAAATTATGGTGGTACAATGAGAAAAATGCATCTAAAACTAAATCCACCTGAAAAAAAAATCTACAGACAATACAGAAATCTGATACTACTCATGTATTTATTATTTTTGGCTAGGGACAGATGCATACAACATTAAAGAAAAGCCTTTTGTAAAAGAACCTTAAATTGAGAAGGAAATTATAGAACCAGTCTTATATTAAAGCAGCATAAAGTAATATTTTATGCAAATGAACTATGCTACTCAATGAATTACTATCTCTACAGTTTTCGGAAATGTAAAACTGTGGGTTCTAGCTTCAAATTCCTGTGTCAGTTTTGGAAACCTCATGCTTAAATCTTATCACCAATATCAGATCTAGGGAAGGGGACCAAACTTCAAAGATGGAATGAATCTGAATTGAGTTTATGTGCTATCACAATGATTTACAGAATAAAGAGTGTTGATAGGCAACTGAAGGTTTCACAGAGAAACCTGAGTTAAAGAAAAATTGAGTCATTTTGTAATTACTTCAAGTACACCCTGCCAATAAAAATGTGTTGCATAAAGTATATTTTAAGCGTGTTTTGCACACAACAAAGCAAAACAGAGCCACACAAATCTTGATATATGTGTTCTCACTCATCTCAGCTTCCATTAGATATGTCCTTTTTTTCTGCTCAGAAGGGAAGAATTCATGTGTCTTTGAGTTCAGCATATACTTCTTAAACCATGGGAAACTAAGTGTTGTTTACACTCTTATTTGGGGTGATCACTGTATTCCTTATAAATATTGCTAAATTATTAATGTACTGTGGATACCTGCTTGCAGGCTGAAGGTACAACACACCGAGGAGTACTCATTTCCTGTATAGGCTAATGCAATGTTGTTNTGTTTACACTCCTATTTGGGGTGATCACTGTATTCCTTATAAATATTGCTAAATTATTAATGTACTGTGAATACATTTTATAGCACACATGTGCTTGTTTGTTGCCTTAAAGTATATTAAAAGCAGTAGTTTTATTTGCATGTTTAACTGTTAATTTTGGTTGCTATTCAAAAGATCCTCTTTTGCTAGGCAGCAAATTCTTGGACCTGACAGTCTGCTTGCAGGTTGAAGGTACAACACACTGAGGAGTACCCATTTCCTGTATAGGCTAATGCAATGTCATACTGTTGTTTATGTAATACTGTAGATGTTCTTGCTGTCTTCTGACCTAAAAGAGCAGGAGAACAAGGTCTCTGACTTGATGGCCTTGCAATATAGACCTGACAAATTATATTTGTTAGAGCAAGCAATATGTGTGAGAATAAAAAGCAGAAAAAAAACCCCTGATGCTTTCCAGAAAGGAAGATGCAGATGGAAAGAAAGTAAAAACAACAGAGAACTTAAATACATGGGGCCCACCTGCATATGTACTTTAAAGATTATTTAAATATGATTGACCAACAAAGAAAAGCAATCTCTAATGGGAATAGACAACAGAAGTGAAGGAAGACAGATGCAGGGAAAGTTTGAAAAGGAAAAAAACAAAATAATATGATGAGTCTGGATAAGGCTGCATTTGGAAACCCAAAATAAATATTTGAAAATAAATGTGCATAAATGAAAAAATTATAAAGTCATAGTTATCCTTAGAGAGAGATTTTTTACTACAAAATAAAGGATAAAAAATCCTAAGGCATTGTGCCAGTGAAATTGGTAGATAAGGCTAGGTCAGATTTCTGATGGTTAAAGTAGTATTTCATGCCTGTGAATTTCTTAAACTGGTGCTTTGGTATAAGTTTGTGATGAAGACTGTGTAAAAAAAGGTAAATTACAGTCTAGTCCAGGAAAAGGACTAGACATTAAAAGATGCAGAGGTTCAGACAGAAAAATGTTTTCAGTATTTTAGGAGATTGGAGAAGATTCATGGGAAAAGTTGTGTTACAGTAGAGCTTTTGGTAGAAAGTGACAACAAACTGAGAGTGAAAGAGAGGTGTGGAATCTAAAATCATGGGAGAAGACTCTGAAGATCAAAGAATAAAAGAAAAGGGAAAGCAAAAAGAGAAAAATTAAGTGAAAATAAGCAAGCCAAGAAAAAAAGCTATGACAAAAAGTAAACTGGGAATGAGATGGTCTAGATAGAAGCAGAACAAAATAATATAGAGTAATGGGGATTCAAGGGGAGAAACTGCCTGCCTAGATCTTAGAATTGGAGGAAACAGTATTTGCAGAAGGAAAGGAAGTTTCAGCCACTCTGAAGTTTATATATAGAGAGAGAATTGTGTAATTGCCACAAAACCTTAAAAATCATCTTGCTTTTTGGCTTTGACAGATGCAATCTGGTTTCTGTCAGTTGTCTTCAAAACATTGCTTTTAATATCATATTTCTGAATCAATTCTGTGATAATATGCTCCCTACTGCCTCATATTTCCCTCTGTTCCTTTCCTGTATCTGATGTATTGTGGTGGGTGTGCTTTGCCTCCACATCAGGTGCCCACCAAAGATGCTCTGTTACTCCCCTCCTCAGCTGGGCAGGAGAGAGAAGATACAAGGAAAGGCTTGTGTGTTGAGATAGGAACAAGGAGAGGTCACTCACCAGTTACCATCATGGGCAAAACAGACTTGACTTGGGGAAAGTAGTTTAAATTAGTGCCAATCAAATCAGAGTAGGACAATGAGAAAATAAGGCCAAATCTTAAAAACACTTTCAACCCCCCAGTCCCTTCTTCTTTGGACCCGACTCCCAAATTCTTGTCCTCCTTTCCCGTCCTTCACACAGGGGATGGGAGGTGGGCAGCTGTGGTCAGTTCATCATAGGTTGTCTCTGCTGCTCCTTCCTCCTCAGGGGGAGGACTCCTCATACCCTTCCCCCACTCCAGCATGGGGTCCCTCCAACAGGAGTCAGTCCTCTATGAACTTCTCTGAAGTGCGTCCTTCCTGCAGGCTGCAGTTCTTCATTAACTTCTTCAGTGTGGGTCCCTTCCACGGGGTGCAGTCCTTCAGAACACACTACTCCAGTGGGGTCTCCTGCGTGGTCACAAGTCCTGCCAGAAGCCTGCTCCTGCACAAGCTTCCCAGGGGGTCATGACCTCCCTCAAGCATCCTCCTGCTCTGGTGTGGAGTTCTCCAGGGGCTGCAGGTGGATCTCATGGTGAATCCCCATGGGCTGCAGGGGAATAGCCTGCTTCACCATGGTCTTCACCACAGCCTTGCAGGAGAATCTCTGCTGTGACACCTGGAGCACTTCCTTCCTCTTCTCCTGCACTAACTTTGGTGTCTGCAGAGTTCTTTCTCTCACATATTCCTCTGTATAGTGTTGTTCTTCTGCCGTTTTTCCACCAGCCCTTCTTAAGTGTGTCATCCTAGAGGCACTACAGCTATAACTGACAGGCTAAGACTTGGCCAGCAATGGTTCTGTCTTGGAGCTGGCTGGCATTGGCTCTGTTGGATATGGTGGAAGCTCCTGGCAACTTCTAGCAGAAGCCACTGCTGTAGCCGCCTCCACTACCAAAACTTTGCCACACAAACCCAATAGACATATCAGGCTATCTTTTTAAAAGACACTTGTATGCCTTAGCATCAGTTCTGTCCTGTGTAATTGATTTTGATTTCATCAATCTTTGCCTCTGTTTTGTCACTAATAAATTTTTCACTGGTAGTACAGTTTTGTCTTGAGTTCTTACGTATGCTGAGTGTCCAGTAAAAATCCATCTTTAAAAGTGACCTATTCGTTATGTTCTCAAAAAAATCAGCAATGGCTTAGCATATATTTTGAAGCTACTGGTAACTACAGCAAACACAAAAATTTTGTTATTAATTGCTGTTCTTCTGCATAGCATTGCACTTAATAGAATAGAGGGTACTGCTTAATTGGTGCTATGAGCTACAAGTGCATCTAAAAAGATTCTGTTTCCGTTTTCTGTGAGTTAGTTGTGCAAATCCATGTATGCTCCTTTCTCTTCTTGGAAAGTTTCCACTGCCTCTTCTAGGCAGTTTCAGGATAAGCAATGGCCATACCTCACCAGGCCGTAAATCATAATGATTGTGGTCCCTTTTGAAGATTATACAGCTGACCTTAAATCTCTCACAAAGCAAGATAATGCATGCACCCTCTTTCTCTACAGCCCCCCTGCCATGTGTGTAAGCACACACTCATATGTGAAGTGAAATTGTAATTCTTAATGTACCTGAACATGTTTATTTAAGCTATTCCATTGTACATTTTAGACTACTACATCATGCTAGAGTTCTGAAAGGACAGGCAACAATCCTCTAACTAGCTTTATAAGACATGAACTGAGCCACAGCCCAAAACACTTAGTGATGTAATTAGAAGTGATTCCTGCATATGTCCAGGAACAGGTTTATATCCAAAATCAACTATTTCTTGAAAGTGATCAGCTTTCTTTCAAAGCTGATGGTATTTTAAAGGGTATTTTAAAGATTAGATACCTACTTTAGAGAGAGAAATAATGAATATGAAAGTGTACCATATTGTTCAGACAGGTTAATAATAATACTAAAAACCAACATACAACCATTATTTATATAATATTGCCTTTCCCTCCTTTCAGGTGTTGTTGAAATCAAACCATGATGAAACATTTTTGTAAACATTACACATGTTTACATCTAAACTCAAGAAATTCTACTTCTTCTGTAGGAGCAAATGTCACCCACAAGTTTGCTCCAGCAAGCAGAATAAAAAAGTATTCTGGAAAGGGATGCATTATTCTGTTGACATATCTCAATTTTTCTGTAAATGAAATTGAATATTCATAGTTTGTGGCTAGGTGACCTTATCACCTGGTTCAAGAAACATTTTCTTCATGTGCATTTCCATCTGGAGCAGTGAATATTTAAGTTGCAGAAGGCAGAATAGTTTAAACCAATGATCATATGCACTTGGTTTAAACCAAGAATGCTACATCAGAATGCCATATATTCCAGTGACTTGACCTGAGAAGTAGACAGAAGGAAAAAGAAAGGTAGAAGAATGAGTTCTGGCTTGAATCATGTAGAATGTAAATATCAACATTTGTTCCAGATTTTTAGGTGAAATAGTATAGAGTTATGGTACAATTGGATTCTCTTAGTAGTTGCTGTTGAATAAGTTATGTTTGTGTGAAACAGTTGCATCTTTATTAAAACAGAGGTCAGTATTAGGGAGCACGATTCTCCAACATGGTAGTCAAGATGTTTGTAGAGAATAATTGTTTTCCAGTTTCTGTTGCAATGACTAAGAATCTGTACAAGATAGAATAAATTCTGGATTTGTTATAAGTCAGGTCTGATTGAGCTAAAACCAATTTTTAGTGAGATTCAAAGGTGAGAAGTACCGGAAGTCCTCTGGTAAATAGAATTGAATCTGAGTCTTCTTTTTGGTAGATTTGAGCAGGACAGTCATAGATATATCAGACAAAATGTCTACATTACTCTATCAAATCCCTACATACTCTCACTTTCTCCTCTTGCAAATGGCTGAAAACACATTTTTGTTAGACATAGGATGTCTTAGAATGAACACATCCCTTCCTCCTCCCTCCCCTACTCCCACCATAAATGATTCAAATGCGTCTGGGCACTGTTAAAAGGGAATGGAGGGAGGGAAGTGCTGTTGAAGTGAAAAATTCCTTGTTTTCAAAGCTCAAGGTTGTATTCAATGTAATCAAGTACCCCACAAATTTCTCTTCTTGTTGGCAGTGAACAAGGCATAAATTTTATTCAGAATATTTGAATGAGTGAGATGGAGTTATAATGAAAACATTGTGCAGCTTTATAGCTTTCACAGCAACAAAACCTTTACATGAAATGACAGTAATCGGTATCATAGAATAGCAGTATTTAAATGAGTATATTGAATACAGATATGAATTATATTTATATAATATAAGGACTTGACTTCCCAGAGAATAAAAATTACCTTAAAATTATGTGAGAGGTCTGAGATAAAGCCAGTGGAAGCCATGAATTTCTGCCATGGATTAAAAATCCAAAAAAGATAGGCACAACAGGCCATGGCAGGATAGCATAATAGGGCACCCTGTAGTGCTCAGCTACTAAAAGTTTAATCCTTGATTATGAATTTTATTGCTTTTGTGTATTTGCCTCAGATCCTTAAAATAATGTTGTCATAGAAGTTTGGATTAATATTTTTACATAATTTATTGTAATTACATCATTTTTCTGGTTTCTGCTTTTTTTAAATCCATCAACTTCTTCTGATTTCAGAACCTCAGCAATGATCCACAGTCTGCTCCACAATACGATTCACAAAAATTACATGTATCTTATAAAGAAACAAAATGATAGGTAGGAATTGGTAGAAGACTGAATTATTTGTACTCAGATCGACAGCATAGAATGTTCTCCAGTATGGGCAAGCTAGCAAAAATAGCATAATTGCTACTACAAATATATACAGATAATTTTTAGGAGGAATTCAGTTAAAACCAAAATAATTGTAATATTTAAAAACTGTAAATTTAATGTTAAAATTATAATATTAATAGAATTTTAGGGTAAATTAGAATAATCTAATTCCTGTGTATATTACTTTCCATTTCATAGTTCTGGGTCTGAAGCATACACATTTTCATTTATATTTTACATGAAGTTCACTATATGGAGCACTGTAAAATCTGAATAGATAAAAACTCAATTTATTTTCTTTCAATATTTCATTTCATGGTGGTAGTTTATACAACTCAGCTAGTTGAGCTACTGTTAAATTTTAATATTCAGTTTAAATTATAAACCTCTTCCTCACCACAGGCTTTCAATATTCACGAGTGCAAACAAGATCATTGTTTGCCATGGGATTTGGGATTCTCCAATAAGAAATTATACTGTGATGATTTTGTATTAAATTCAATTATTTTTTTTAGCTAATTATTTAACACATATTAGGATACTCTGATTGGAATAAGTACACTGATGAAATTATATTTATGAGATTGTATTCTTTTGAATCTGCAC
This sequence comes from Pachyramphus minor, assembly GCA_013397135.1. Lineage (NCBI taxonomy): Eukaryota > Metazoa > Chordata > Aves > Passeriformes > Tyrannidae > Pachyramphus > Pachyramphus minor. Next base: position 202,705 of record VYXB01004099.1, on the reverse strand, counting down.
TTTAAAAACAAATTCCCAGTGTTTTAAGAGGAAAAAACCTCAACCATTTAATTAGCAGTAGAATGTCTTGCATTATTATAATGAAATCAATTCCATATTTGCACCAATAGACATTGGAAGTTAAGAAGAAGAAATCTTTTTTCAAATATAAATAATTCCCTTAAGCTACTTAGAAGTTACTGACGTACTGTGATGTCAATAAGAGAGTTATCCCATTGCTCTTCTCATTTAGAGAAAAAAATGTAGAGGTTTTTCTTCTTTGAAAGAAAGTAGCCTGGGTTTAGTGTTGTGTAATTGGAAAGACATGGAGAAACAACCATTTCTGGAATCTGAATTCCCTTTTTATTTTCCTCTTCCTTTTGAATCTTTTCAGTACCTTTGCATCCATGCTTTCCTTATGTACATTTTAGTTACTTTGAAATGCTACGCAAACATGAATTACTTCAATCCTTTTTAATCTAGTGCAATTTACACACAATAAGTATAATGTGGCATAATTTCTTCATAAATTCTTTATTAATGGAGGAGTTCCCTGCTTTCCTCAAGAGTCTCAGAAAAGGAAACAGAACATATAGAATAAAAATCAAATAATAGATGAATAGTAGTGTAATAACAATTGTGATCTGCTGATTATGAACTGCTTTGATTAACAAAATTTCCAAATGATCAAGATATGCAAGGAAGTAAATTTAGGTGTGAATTTGATAAAAGGGACCCTGTTTAAAACATTCCCCATGAGACTGTGGCAAAGAGGAAGAAGTAACTTCCATCTCTGTAGACATATTGCTAAATATATAGTTGAATAAGAGAGTTAATGGAGTGGTGCTGGAAAACCAGGGAGCTGGCAATGATCCCAGCATTCAGGTCAAATCAAGATTTGGTCCTCTGTTAACTCCTTCCCTGCAGTGGAATGTGGGGACATGAAAAGGGGTTGTCCAGGCTGTCTAAGACTTGAGCTCTTCTTCCCCAGAAGTTAGTAGCTGTTTCCATTTAGTAAGTATTGGGATAATGGTTTTAGATAGAATTAGCAAAACTAGAGACACTCTAAATATTTAAACTCTCTCTACCCCAAAGTAATGATGAAGGTAGATTTCCTGTAACCATAGTCTGCCTCATAATGGCCATAGAGCCATTCTGCTTACCATGAGGAAAAGTGGAGCATACTGAGGTCCTTTCAATTAAGTGAAAAAGAAGATTAAGAGATAGGATTTTTAAAAGATTTTATTTTGACATACCAACATACAAGAGGTAAACAAAGCATAGTTATATAAATAACACAGAGTGTGTTTATGGTTGTTGCAATGAAGTAGGAAGTCATTGTGAACTGGATCTAAGCTACACATGTCTGCTGCTGGTGGGTAATTAGTCTTACGGAAGAGAATTTAAGATTTTGGTGTGCAAAATGTGTTAGTGCCAATACATGTATTGAGATGTTCAGTGCAGATACCCATGTGTACATATAATTATGAGGTGTCATGTTTTTCTTTAGTTCTGCCTTTATGAAGTATTTTGATCTGTAAAAGGCATTTGGAGTTTGACAGAAACCTGCTACATGATACTATTTTCTTAATCTGTCTTAATTTCACTAACTACAGGAGCCCTTTACAACATTTTTTCTAAATGCAAATGATGGCAAGTTTGACCACCCAGATCGAACCTTCTCTTCAGTAGCCCGGTCCTGGAGGAACAGCCAAAGAGATACCTCAGATGTGAAGGTAACATATATATCAAATAAATAGATAAATGTGCATTTTCATCTATGGTATTTTGTTTTATGTAAGGATAAAGAGGATGCTATATTTATTTTATATTTATATTTTTTGATTTCTTTATAATTAGTATACTAGGTACAGTGTAAATAAATAGATGTTACTGAAGTTCATTGTTCTAACAGAAACAATCAAAGATTCTTTGAAGCTGAGTGGACAAAAGGTGTTTTGTTTTTAGAGAAAAACAACTTAACTGATTTAATTTAGATCAGATAATCAGGAGATGGAGAAAAGCCCAATAAATTGTTCTTTCCTGCTGTTAACTCAATATTTGGCCCACTCCATAAAACACAGCAGGAATTGGATTTGACCTTAAAGTGTCATATTGTTATAGCTTGCCTAGCTCTGGGTTTGCATTGCCTGGGGCAATTAATAAAGCATTAATGACAAGACCCATTTAAAATGTTGGCTTTTCTGTACAGCTTTAGCTTTTACTTGAAAGTGCCTGGGGATATTATGCAACAATACACATTAGATTAAAACAACTTCTGCACGATATACAGAAACAGCCAGAGAGCAGGATTTTGCTGTTGTTATTCCTTACCTATTGTTAAATAAAAGGGCTGTTGTTCGTATACATGGAACCTTATCAGAAAGAACCCAAAATCTAGTAATATTTTGAATAATATGGTCCTTTCTTGAGTCTCATTTTCTGGTAGTAATAAGGTAGGTAAAAGTTGCACTATACCTAAAATTGCTCTTCTTTTAAAAAAGCTTTAAAAAAGGTCATATTACCATTATATTTTTTGCTTATCTTGCAAAAAAAAAGCCAACACAAAAAAGAGTAAAATTGTTGATTTATGTTATTCCAGACCTCATGTTTCCTTAAATATTCTAACAATGTATGTGGATAAATCAGGTTGTTTTTATTTAGTTACTAGTTAGAATAACTAATTGTAAATTGTATGACTATCTCAACATATGGGAGAAAATGCTTTTTAAAGAAAAGAAATCAGCCTGGACCTCCTACAACCTATTTCATATCTGTTCATGTTCCTCTGGAAGACAATAATATTTTAAGTGCTATCAGTGTTACATTTGTAAGAAAAACAAAGGAAATTTCCTAATTTGGAAGGAATTTGAGGTAATCTCTACTATATTTGTTATATGTTCAAAGTGCTGACATTTTGATTTTCCCCTTTCAATGAAATCTGGTTTTCCTGGAATTCCACTAGAATATCTGGGAAAGGGGCTTCCTAGGAGTGAGGCTCAAACAAAAGATAAGAGCCTTAAACTGAGGAATAAGGGAAGACAGTTGGAAGTGACTGTAATCTTCTTGTCTGGCTTTAGTACACAGGAGGAGGGCAGTTAAATACATCAAGGCGTTGCAAAAGATAAAGGAATATCTGAGGACAGACGGAGAGATGGTATTCAACTAGGGTATATAATTAGTGAAAGGATTGTTCCTAAACTAACAACCAAATGAGTTATCAGTAAAAAAAAAAGAAGTGAAATGTTTGTATGAAAATACCAGCAGCCTTGTGAACCAAGTGGGGTAATTTAAACTGCTGCTGCCAGCTATTGCAAGGATGAAGGAATTATGGATGGATAACAGCTGCATTGCAAAATGTATTTGTATTAAAAAAACAGATACCTTCAGAAAAGGAAGGCAAAAGGTGAAGAAGTGAGGTAGCTATGTACTTTAATGTCATTGAATTTAAAAAAGGAATTTGGGGATAATGGGTAAATAGTAACAATTAAGGGTCAGAGTTCCGCTGAGGGGAAAGATTGTAAAACAATGTGTTCCAGAATTCGGCAGTCTACTATAGAGCCCCAGAGTCAAATTTAGATATATATACATTTGTGTTATGCAGTTAGAAAGAGAAATACTACTTGGAGCTAAGTCATTACAAAAAACCTAATATGGAAGGCACAGAGGAGGTATATTAGCAAATAAATGTTTTCTCCATGTTTTCTCTGACCTCTCTGTTCAGGAATACTTTAGGGATTAAAGATGCTGTTTAAAATATGTGTTTATTAATTAACGAATATACAGTGAAGTCCACTGAGGTACGCTTCAGTGGCCTAAGCAATATATGTCAATGCATTGCTGTTTTGTCTTCAGTTTAACAAGGAAACTGTAAGACCAACAGTATGACAGAAAGCTTATCATGAAACCAAAGCTTTATCCTTAGATTGTAGCAACTAGAATATCTCATGGCATCTAATTTCCACCCAAAACAGTCTGATTAGTCATTCATTCAGACCTGTTATGTTCTTGGAGAACACAAGTTATTTTCCTTTTCCTTTCCAATTTTTAGTATGCATTCATGCTGGATAAAGCAAATGCTTAGTGCTTTCTTTGCTGGGAACCAGCTAGTGGAAGTACGTACCCAAACTGGAGAGAGACATAAGAAGGGAGCAGATGTGTTTAAGGAGTTGGATACAGGTAGAAAAAGTGTGTGTACATGTGGGGTAATTAATGTCTAAGAGCGAAGATACATAAATGCTCTGAAATATGCAAACATATGAAAGGGAGAAGAATTGTTTGTCAAGGAACAAAGAGGTAAACCTCAGAGGAAAGGGATCAGAGTGGAAAAATGCTGACCCAAGCAGCAGAGTATGAAAAGTTAAAGTGAAATTGAGTATTCTCTGAGTTGGAATACCCTCACAAGGGGAAGTAGTAAACCCCTTATTTCTAAAGTTTCTTTTATAAGTAGACTGGCAAAGCACTGGAAAAAAATCAGGGACAATCATGAATTGGCAAGAGAATGTGTTAGTTGACCCTTTAGGCCCTTTCCATTTGCAGAGTCTGTGTTCCTTAGCGATAAATCAAGAATGAGTATAGCAGCTAATTGTTGCTGTTGTTTGTTGCTTAAGATCTTAATGAACTACATTTCTCAATGCCATGACATCAGGACCAACTTTTCCCTGAGGCCTTGAAGTTCATTCTGCAAAAGGATAGGAAACTGAACTGTTGTTACTAATACAAATGCCTCATTTTTTCAGATTGTTGTGCTACTGCTTGGAATGCCTTACAGTCTTTTCAAACATTTTAATCAAGTTCTCAGGGACTTAAAAAGCAGTGGGGTTTGGGGAACCACCAAGTAACCCCCTCAAAATCTCTGCTTATTTTTGCCACTCTCCTAAGAGCAACTTCCATTGTCTAGCACAACAGAAGAGCTTCAGCTCTGACAGTAGGAATCATTCAAAAAGTCATGGTCAGCAGTCTGCAAACTTCTCCAGGAGTCCCGCAAGAAAGTAGAGAGTGTGCAAAAGAGAAGGCATACTCCCTGTTAAAACTTTTAGCATATTTATGTAGCTTCTTCTGGCTCTACATGCAGTTATAAATGCAGGAAGAGGGTTGGCAGTGCAGATTCCGATGTGATATACATGCTATAAATTGTTTTCCCACCCTAAAGATTTTTTGAGTCTTTACAGTAAATATTTAGTGCATGGAATACAGACTATCCATCAAAGTTGCACACTTTGAAAACTGTTCAGACTAGCGAGTGTTCATTATTCATGTATTCCTTATCATACATTTGAAATTCATCTGAGCTGCTTTAAGTGCATTAATCTCAGATCTTACTAACCTCATTAATTACTGTGGCACAGGTTATGAAATAATTTTAAAACAGTGTGTGGGATTAATCTGACATTCCTCATTGCTGTGCATTGTAAGTTGGCCACAATTTTTGCTTTCAAGTACTGTATTAAATAATCATATGAATTGCCTTAATTCTTTATTAGCAAGGTCTAATTTAAAAAATACTTTGTAAATTAATTTTTTTAGGAAAGTAAAATCTGGTTGTCTTTTTCATCAGTTATTGTTTAAGAAAGAGGAATATGAGTCACTTTATCCTCAAGTGCTTAAGTCAGTGCTGAAGTAGATTCATTTTAATAAGTAAATTGAAATTTTTTAAGAACTGCAGACACTTTCCACAACAGAGTTCTTTTGCAGCCTTGATATAGTTTAAAAATACATTCAAACCACTATTACAAAATTCTGCATTAAAATTTAAAAACCAAATACCTGAAATTTGCAAAAGAATGTATATCTCTTTAGGGATCTGTAGTTCTGTCGGTCTGGCTCCTTTTCTCACATGCACGTGTCCTCTGGCATTCTCTCTATTTCTCTTTCCCCTTTCCCCTTCCTCCTTTTCTCTCTACCTCTGACTAGTCTCCTCTGGAACTAAATTATTTCACACTGATTTAATGAAAACAGGGCTCTGGTAGTAGTTTGATCAGCCTGAAAACCCAGCTGTAATTGTGGCATCTTGAATTGTGGCAAAAGGTAGACCACCTTTGAAAAATGTAGTGTATGATAGATTATTGCCCAATGGATGATTAAAGATATACTCAGACCATTTTGTTCCTTACACTTGGGCTGTTTCAGTTCATTTTCAAAGAAACTTGTTCACCTACAGTGGATGAAACACTGAATTAATACAGTATGTGCTATGCTAGAGTGCTAACACACAAGGGAGAACCTGGATAACAGAGTTTATTTTATTGTGTCTCCCTTTATCAACATCGACCTTCTCTCAAGATAATCAGTACAAGCTGGAGGAAGAATGAACGTTCATGGGGTGACCTTTGAGGAAGCAAGTCACCCGGAAATGACCATAACTTGGCCAGTCAGCTCTCACATTTTTTTCTTTCCACCTCCCCCTTGCTGCAGTTTTTGTAATATTGACTTCCCCAGAGCCTCCTGTTAAGGCACTAATCTTTCTTAATGCCTCTCAACTTGTTATATTACTTTTTGAATAGTCTGTTTGGAAGTTAGAAAGGTAGATCTGACAAAATGTCATTAAGGTGCCTTAGTGTGAATTAATGCTTAATGGAGGTACTCATGACTGACTCATTGACCTAGTACTAGACTCTTGTGGAATTAATGGATGCCAGGGGATCAACCTTTTGGAAGGAAAAGAAAGAAAGAAAAAGAAATGGCAGCTTTAAAAGCTTGAAGTGAATTATATTAGAAAAGTGAAAACGTCTGTGTTGGATTTTATTTCATTGGGAGGCCATAAAATGGTATACCCTTAGCAAAACATATTAAGCAGAAACGTCAGATTTGATGCAAGTGGTGTACAATTATGATAGTGTTAATAGTGGTCCTCTATCACCTGGAGACATATTTTTAAAGTTTAGTTTCTCAGCAGTTTGGATTTGTCACAGGCTTGTAAATTAGAAAATGCATTTGGGGGATGTTTTCTTATATGAGGACACAAGGCATATAATACTATTAACTGTACCTTGGGGTTTTAGTACAGTTATTAAAATAAACTAGATATCACATTTACAGACAAGAAATGTCTGTTATAATATTCATTTTGCCCTTTTTTTTTACATCCTTCAGTAGCTTTACTGCATTGTTCTTCATCTGAGAAAAGTCAAGCTTCTTGAGCTGCTTGAAAGGTAGCTAACTATTAAATGATAGAAAGCTAACCTGTCTTATTAGAAGTGTGAATGAAAGGGGAGCAGAAGAGGTTACAAGTTTATGAAATATCAAGGACAACTAGACAGAAAGTACTACAAATAGATTTAGATCACTAGAATCCCAATTTTTATTAACTCTTTGAACCCTAGATACTTCTTGCGGTAAGAAATTACGAATGTCAGGTTATGTATTCAGAAAGATTTATTCAGAACCTTTGATATATTTTGGCAAGAGCAAAGAAACCAAACATCAGCCTTCTGTGTCTTCTTTCTTTGCATTCTCTCATTTTATGCCTGCAAAATGATGCAACTTGGGGGAAGCTCTTTTTTGATGGAAGTTTTTTATATATATATCTTCCTTCATGTTTTGATTTGCACAGTGTGTCATCTTACTGTAGTAAGAAAATACTTTGAGGTTTGTTTTTCATGAAAATTGGTATCTTGAAACATAAACCTCTCAGAGTCACAGTAGCTTCAGACAAGCATTCCTTTGCATAGACCTGGCTTTACATTGACCTTTTACCACTAGTGCCACTGAAGGTGCAATAGGAGTTTAAGAATTCTGTTATCAACTATTCTGTCTGTCAAGTGGAAAGCAGATTGGGAGACAGAAGGTCCTCTGTGGGCTATCCCTTAGTGTAAATATCATCTCTGAGATACATTTTTCTCCTGCTAATTTTTGAGTCTCCTTGCCCCTATCTTCAGGTGAATTTAACAATGACCCTTCTAAAGTATGAGGCTGGTGATCTGTAAAATGTATGTTGTCTGACAAATTACACACTGTGCTAAATGAATGAAAAATAGCAGATGCTGTCAGAAAAGTATGCAATCTCAATCTCTGATCCAAAGACTACAGGGGTTGATAAAAACATTTATTTTGGCTTGTGTGTGATGAGCATGGAATAAAATACAGTAAGGCCAAAGTGTATATAGGAGTAAATAAAGTTATTCAGCATTTAGCAATAATTCTGCTAGCTAGTTTGGGGAGCTTAAAACAATATTTTGCACTTCTCTAACTAAAACTTAAACAATGGAGCAATACATCATTGTCCCTCATGTGGACTTTTAGGAGCTGAAAGGCTGTAAAGCTGGTAGAATAATGCTTTTCAAACATGTAATAAACTGTGCAAAGAGAAAACAGTAATTTGTTCTCTGTGTCTGGGGTGGACTGATAGGTAGGACAAGGGAAAATGGGCTTAGATTGTGTAATGAAAGATTCAGACCAGTTGTTAGGTAAAACTTCCTCAGATGAAGAGCACCGAAGTCAGTTGATGGAAGGATTGTGGAGTTACTGTCACTCAAATTCTGGACAACAGGGTAGACAGATATCTTGCAGGATCGATGACATAGCTGAACCTCATATGGAATGGAAGACTGGACAAGGTCGCTTCCCTAAACATGACCCTGAAGCAGTTATTCCTGTCCATAACAGGAAAAGCACTAAAAGAGCTGGCTCTCTGTTGTCATAATCTTTATTAGAATATGAACTGGCACGTACCCATTTGTGAAACAAAGAAAACCCAAACTCTAGCTGAGAAAAAATGTAAACAGGTTTTGAAAATATCTGTAGCCATTGCTAATGTTACTTTTTCCTGCATTCTTGTGTTTTTTCTTGCAACTTTCAGTGGCTTCTTGGGCCCCAGTTGTCATCTTATCGTCTCTGCTGAAGTTCACTTCTGTCTTCTCCTTCATTTTCCCAGCAACCTCTCAAGCTCCATCCTTGCTGTCTCACTGTCCTTGCTAATCCTTCCTGTCTCTGCTTCTCTCAGCTTATACTTCTCGTAGCAAAGCATGCTCAGGGGCCCTGAGGAAGGGAATATTCGCCTTTCCATCCCCAGCCAGCGCCTGCCATCGGCATGAGATAGAAGAGACAGCTTCTTCAATTTTTCACAGCAGAATAAAAAGTTAACACATAAAAACAAACTTTTCTATCATGCTTCTCTAGGTTATTTGTATTTTCTATGCTTCTAAGTAGCTAAATACACATTTTGAGGATTCTTCCAGATGTTAGCAAGTTCATGCATACAGAGTGCCACCGGCTTTCATAACAGGTCTGTGTTTTAGTATATATTAGTTCATTCTTTGGAAATGAGAAAGGATGTATTCATCTGAGCTATTTTTAAGTGCTCTGGTTTCTTAGTCTAGTCAATAGTGGAGACAGCAAAATCATTAGAGGAATATCAAATGCTACCACAGAAAACTGAATGGTTAATACAAAGTATGGGAAATATGTAAGTATCTGGGAAAGGTCACATGCAAGATTGCTCATATTTCAAGAAAACATTCAGTTCATGCTAAATAGTACTCAAATAAGCAAAGAAAATTGTAGGCTGCACTAAAAATAACATTGGAGAGAATGCTGAGACTATAACACAGTGTGTTTATTAATTTTTTTAAAATATTATGTTTAGTTTTGTTACTTTGACTAAAAAAAGCAAACTGAAAACCCAACAAAACCCCAAAAAAACAACAAAAAACCTGACAAAGCTAAAGAAACAACAACAACAACAAAAACAAACAAACCAAAAACAAACAAACAAACAAAACACCAAAAAACCCTTACCAGGAGATGTGTAACTGAAATTATTAGGGTTCTAGAGAGTGTTATTTGAAGAGGATTTATAAGTCTGGCACTGGTTATTTTCCAGAGCACAGGAACAAGACAGTTCAAACTAAACATACACAACACAATAAATCTTCTGATGAAAGTTAATCACACACTTTTGTTTATTCTGTTTATGTTTTCTGCTATACCAGACAGGGGAACATTAAATTACACTGAAAGCAAAGAGCAACAAAGATAAAATTACTAAATGGAAATACCATTAAAATACTCAGTGACTTAAATCCCTTTGTTTCAAGACACTCTTGAAGCCAAAAGGTTAGTAGAATAGAGTTAAACACTAGATGTGTCTCTGGGTAACACAGATCTTTCAGGTATGTTAGAGGTAAAAGTCCACAGTTAAATGCTAGGACATTTAAAACTGAAAAAGAAAACTTATTTTTTATGGAATCAAAAGTCTTGCCTCCTGTGACATTACAGATTAGTATGCCACCATATTGAATAAAAATCAGTAATAATTATAATGCAGTAAGACGTGTTTTAAAGCTTTCATACAAAATAGAATCAACCTTTGCTTTGCTTACTTTTTTCTGTAATAAATTGTGTTTCATTTGAATATTGGCTTTTAATTTAATTTAATTTAATTTAATTTTGAAT
>VYXB01004099.1:122461-183445 GCA_013397135.1 Pachyramphus minor | reverse complement strand
CATACTGAAGAAGAGCGTGAATAGAGTTGGTGCAAGAACACAGCCTTGTTTCACTCCATTAGTTATTTGAAAGGGCTCGGAGAGTGCATCGCCATATATGACTTGACCACGCTGGTCCTCATGGAGCAGCGTGATCATTTTAAGGAACTTGGGGGGACATCCTAAACGTTCCAGAATCTGCCATAGACCTTTTCTGCTCACAGTATCGAAAACTTTGGTGAGACTGATGAAGGTTACATAAAGTGCTCTGTTCTGTTCCCTGCACTTCTCTTGCAGTTGTCTGAGCACAAATACCATGTCTGTGGTACTCCTATTGGCTCTGAAATCACATTGGCTTTCAGGTAGAAGTTTTTCTGCTACAGCGGGTATTAACCTGTTCAGAAGAATTCTTGCAAGGATTTTGCCAGCAATGGAGAGCAGAGTAATGCCTCGGTAGTTTGAACAATCTGCTTTATCTCCTTTCTTCTTGTGATGATGATGGTTGCATCATGGAGGTCTGATGGTAGCTTGCCTCATGTTATCTTTTTATGTACGTTGTTCCTACCGTACCTACAAATTATTTTTTATACTGTAAATTCTCTTGTCCTATTCCCTACTGAGCACTGCATATTCTTGAGAAACCAAATGATGTACTGTTGACAGTGAACAGCTCATAAATTTTCAGGAGGCACTTACATGGATGGGGAGCAGCCTGTGCATTAGAGCAAATTAGAGAGAGAATTCTGCAAGTATCGCATGAGTAGCGTTGCAGAAGTACTTGGAGAAACACCAGCAAACCAGGTCAGACCTGACATAAGAAGCTTTCTCCTGACTAAAATTAGTCCAGGTTATAAAGCACAGATCAGGAGCCTTTTCCATGAGGGTCAATGGGACTTTGTAGCATTTTGGTGGCCCGTTCTTGAGTGCACCATACCTATTTTTCGTGCCCAGTACTGTACCCCACAGGACACCCCGACTGGGGCACCATGAACATCACACAGCACCCGTCGCAGCCTGCAGCTGGTGGCTGTGTGGTGCTAAGACCCATGAAGAGTCATTCTCCTTCACAGCTCTGGCTTCACTCTCCATCATCCACTCTGGGCTCTGCCCCAAATCCTGCACCACCCCAGTCTTACACTACACAGCTACTACCCCTTGCTACCACCAACATCCTCAGAGCCTCTTTGACAATAATTCTTCTGGCTGCCAATTTTGTGTGGCATTCTGAAATTTATATTTTAAAATAATTAAATTCCCATGCTACACATTTCCTAAAAATTTTCTCAAGAAACTGAGGTTTTCCACCAAGCAACTAAGGACCCCAAAGTTCTTTAGAGAACCATTAGACCCATAAATCTGTACAATAAATCTGTTTAAAGAATGGAGACAAACACATGATATTCAGCTGCTAAAAAATAACTCATTTAATAAGTTATTAAAGAACTATTAATCCATGTGAAATAGAAGTTCTCCAAGCCTGCCAGGATCAGTAAGACCTTCTCTGAAATGACAAGCTGCTTAGTAAGGGCTAGTCATGCCATTGGAAACTGCCTCAGGGAAATATAACATAAGTGTTCAACTCTCCTAACTCTTCTAACTTTAAAGGTCAAAAAAAGTGTATCCCCCCTCATGAGCAAGACTGACAAATTGATAGTGATGGACAAGGTACTCAATCTTCAATTGCAACCTCTCTTTCCACACCTCTCGAGTGACTGGACTGCAAGATGGGGACTTGGGGATCATAGTCTCTCCCACTGTAAGAGAAGATCAGTTTTATGGCACCTAAAGAACCTGAACATACTAAAATTGTATGGCACCTGATGAGGTACATCCTAGAGTCCTTAGGGAATTGACTAATGTAGCTGTCAAGCCACTCTTCCTGAAATGTCATGGCAGTCAGGTGACTGGTGACTGGTGACTGGAAGAAGGTAAACATGGCACCCATTTTTAAAAAGAGTAGAAAGTAGGATGCTGGGAACTAGTTACCTGTGAGCCTCACCTCTGTTCCTGGGAAGCTCATGGAACAGATCCTCCCAGAACCCATGCTAAGGCATGTGGAGGACAGGAGGTGATCTGAGACATAGCTTCACCAAGGGCGAGTCCTACCTGACCACTCTAGTGGCCTTTTACAATGGAGTGATTGCATCAGTGGACATGGGAAGGGCTACAGATGTCATCTGTCTGGATTTGCATAGGGCCTTTGATATGGTCCCTCACAACATCCTTATCTTTAAATTGGAGAAAGGTGGATTTGATGGCTGGACTGTTTGCTGGATAAGGAATTGGTTGGACAGTCGCATCCAGAGGGTAATGGTCAACAGCTCAATGTCCAGTGACATCGATGACAAGTGGCGGTCTCTACTGAGACTGGTACTGTTTAATATTTTCATCAGTGACATAGACAGTGGGATTGAGTGCACCCTCAGCGAGTTTGCAGATGACATCGAGCTGAGTGGTGCGGTTGACACACCTGAGGGATGGGATATCATTCAGAAGGAAATGAAAAAGCTCAAGAAGTAGGTCCATGGGCCTCACAAGGTTCAACAAGACCAAGTGCAATGTCCTGCACCTGGGTTAGGCCAACCCCTGATATGAATACAGACTGAGAGGTGAACAGATTGAGAGCAGCCCTGCTGAGAAGGATTTGAGGATACTGGTGATTGAGAGGCTGGACATGAACCAGAAAAGTGCACCTGCAGCTCAGAAGGCCAACTGTGTCCTGGGCTACATCAAAACAAAGATGTCCAGCAGGTTGAGGGTGGTGATTTCTGCCCCTCTACTCCCCTCTTATGAGACCCCACCTAGAGTGCTGCATCCAGCTCTGGGATCTTCAGGAAGGACATTGACATGTTAGAGTGGGTCCAGGAAAGGGTCATGAAGATGACTGGAGGTCTGGAGCACCTCTCCTGAGAAGACAGGCTGAGAGAGCTGGGATTGTCTAGGCTGGAGAAGAGAAGGCTCTGAGGAGACCTTATTGTGACCTTTCAGTTCTTAAAGGAGCCTATAAGAAAGATAGAGACAAAATTTTTAGCAGGACTGATTGAGATAGGACAGGGGATAATGACTTGAAATGAAGAGTGTAGATTCAGAGGAGATATAAGAAATTTTTTACAATGAAGATGGTGAAACACTGAAACAAGTTACCCAGAGATGTGGTGAATGTCCCATCCCTGGAAATATTAAAGGTCAGGTGGGACAGGGCTCTGAGCAACTTGAATTACTTGAAGATAGCCCTGCTCGTTGCAAGGGGATTGGACTAGATGACCTTTTAAGGTCCCTACCAACCCAAACTGTTCTATGTGTCTGTGCTTCTAATACCAGAAGATGTTAGATGAGATAAAGGGAGAAATATGCTCATTCAACTCAAGCATTGATTTTTTTCAAATTTACTCTCCTACACTTGAATAGTCAAAAGCTTTGCCATTTTCCTGAAATGCTCTCAATATTCTGGAAGTAACAATACTATTTTTGACCAAAGGAAAAGACTAATAATTTTTTTTAGTTAGTTCTTAATAAATAAATAATAGGTACAGATGGAAACAAACTTTAAATATGCACAGTTCAGATGCTCAAGAGAACAGTTAGGCTGCTCACCATAAGTTGATTTGAGAGAGATGCTGGAAAGATAACAGACTTGAAATCCTAGATTCTTAAAATGTTTTATTACATACAAAAGGAACATTAAAAATTAAGCATTTAAAAGTAAGGAAATGTTTTATTAGCGGTGACTGTGGCATATTTAATTTTATCCTTGCATGCTAGCATCCTACACTCTGAGATAAAAGTCCAATGAAAAAGATTATATGGGATGATGTAGTTGCTGACTATATCATGTTGTGTACACACTATGTAACATAATTAAGGCATTTCTTAATTATTTATTGGGAGTCATGCTTTGAAACCTAATAGTATTAGTTTAATAGTATTTAGTATTAAGCAACATTAATGCTCTTTAAATAATATTACTCTCAATAGGCGTGATGACCTCTGATTTTGAAAAAGAAATAACAAAACTTTATATGATTGTCTGCAACATTTCTTTAAAGCTTTTTACAGTATGTTGAACTTAAGCCCTTTAAAACTGAACCACATGTCAGCTTTTCAGCCTGAGCCTTCCCATCCATTTTCCTCAGAAATAATAGTCCCCAATTTTGACAGAAAAGGGTCCAGTTCTTCACCAAAGCACAGAGAATTCGTCTTCCACGATGATCGTTCCAGGGAAAATGTCTGAGGAACGATTGCTTGTGATACACAGCAAGCCAGCCCTATGTGGTTTGCCTTATCTGAGGCTATTCCTGGGGGGAAGCGAGGGGCGGGCAGGGGGCTGCTACCAGTAAGCAGTGAATGGCAGGGTACTACAGTGTCTGATTATTTCTGAAGCAACCTCCTTTTGATGTAAATGAAAAAAATGAATAGTCTTTTCCCAACATTTATCTCCTTGGAGAAGCTGAACTTTCCTGAGCCAGACGTGAAACTGTGGTAGCTGGGTAGTGTTTGTACTGAGTAGTGACACTGTGATAAAAACAATGGAGGAATTAGGATTTCTCAGGGGAAGAAAAAAAAGTCACAATCTTTGAGAATGAAAAGTATTAGGTAATGTAATATACAGGGTTACTGTCACCTCTACCTGCATTCCGTGATTAGTAGTAAGCTTGACATAGATGTTTACATAATAAATTGTACTAAGGCTGGTATTTTTTCTCTGGAGCAAATCAGAGCCTTTTTCAGTGGTGCCCAGTGACAGGACGTGAGGCAATGGGCACTGAAACAGGAGGTTCCCTCTGAACACCAGGAAACATATATTTCACTGTTAGGGTGATGGAGCATTGGCACAGGGAGGTTGTGGAGTCTCCATCTTTGGAGATACTAAAAAGATATCTGGGTACAGTCCTGGGCAGCCTGCTCTAGGTAGCCCTGCTGGAGCAGAGGGTTTGGACCAGGTTATTTCCAGAGGTCCCTTCCAAACTAAGCCATTCTGTGATTCCGTATTTTCTTCTGTTATTTTCTAATAAACTAATGAAAAATTAGTTCCCAAATTTGAGAACTGAACTGCACTTGTTCTGATTAAAGGGAACTAGGCATATGACACTGTTCAAAATTGGGACTGTGAGGTAGTTTGGGCAAGGACATGTATAAAAACTTGGTCAATGAACTATAAATCTTTATCTAAATACCTGTTCCTGTTTATCACAGTTTCTGTTTGAAGATAGCATTAGGAACAAAGGAATGAGTGTGCCAGAATGCTATCTTACATACACAATGAGTCTATAGGAGAATGATTTGTGTATCAAGGTACAGATTCATGGAAAACTAGGACAGGTTGTCTGGTAGGAGGGTAAGGAGAAACTGTGTAACACCTTCTGCTTTCTAAAGCTCCAGTTTAGGCAATGATATCTACTGAGGATGCCAGTCATGTCTGATAAAGGCATATTGATTGGATCAGGCTCAACAGTAATACTATCATCATTTCCTCTGTCTAGAATTAATCTGTTGCCACATGCTGAGCAAAGGAATAGCAGTCCTTTAACCCATTTTTAAACTAGCTAGTCATGGCTCATGTTTTCTCTAGTGAACCAACCTAATATCAAAAATAAGTGGGAAAATTGTGATTTCTCCTTTGACAAACTGTCAGAACCTCATTTTGCTGATACAGCTTTTTAATCCTCAAATTTTCATTTTAGATTTAGGGCTAATTGTACTAGTTAGAAAGAGAGTTGGAAGATTGGTTTTTTGAATGTTTTTCCCACTTTCATCAGGCTATTTTGAAAAATTATGAAACTTACTTGACAAACCCAAAAATTTATAATTAAAACCCTTGCAGTTAGGAGAAACCCAGTAGCTAAGAAGAAACATGATATAAGATGAAGGAAAAGAGATTATCCTTTTAGTCCTTCTCTCAATATATCCAGTTACAATTTTTAATGTTTGAAGGGTTTCAAATGTATAAAATAAGCCTGA
Source organism: Pachyramphus minor (assembly GCA_013397135.1). Lineage (NCBI taxonomy): Eukaryota > Metazoa > Chordata > Aves > Passeriformes > Tyrannidae > Pachyramphus > Pachyramphus minor. The sequence goes on along the minus strand of VYXB01004099.1, from coordinate 177,508 downwards.
ACAGAAAATTTAATAATACCCATTATGTTTTCTCAGTTACTTCTTAACCCTGTATTTCACTTGCAGGCCCTGGAAAGTGAGTTTGTATCATGTCAACTTCATCAGTGGATTGACCTTATATTTGGCTACAAGCAACGAGGACCGGAAGCAGTGCGTGCACTCAATGTTTTCCATTACCTAACATATGAAGGCTCTGTGAACCTGGACAGTATCACTGATCCTGTCCTCAGGGAGGTAGGTGTTTACTGCCATTTCATTCTAAAAACTGCTGTCGTCTCACAAGAAATGGTACTTTTTCCATCTTTCACTGATGGAGAAAATTGGGGTGTGTGACTTAATTCAGAATTTAGGCCCTAGGTGACTTCAGAACCAAGTTTGAATAAACTGACAATAAAACAAATGTCCCTAATATATTTAATAGTTATGATGTGGGAAATTATAATGCAATGTAATGTATAGTAGAACTGAAAAACTGAAAGAAAAAACTGCATCATAGTCTTAGGGGGAAAAAAATCTAACCTTTTCAGTCAGACAATGTTGGTGAGAATATGTGTCTGAGAAAGAATATATTTGCTAGAATTACAGCAGCAAATATTCAGATTGCTTTTGTTTAAAGTATAATCAAACTGTTACTTTGTGCATACAAGTATTTATGTTGTATATATGTATGCATAAAATATATACATGTTTATATATATACAAGTATTTAAATTAATCAGTAATTTAAAAAAAAAAAAATAGATATCCAGATACGTTTCCTGCCAGTGACTGATTTGTTTTTAGTAAGACTATTAATTTGAATGATGATTTTCTAATACCATCCATTTGTTGGCTAAAACAATCGAAATTTGGTGAAAAGTGTGAAGAAGCAACAGCTGCTAGATGAGTACCGCTGTGATGAAGCTCTACACATAGTCTTCCATTCCCCCAGATAGCTACCATCTGCTGTATGCAAAACAGTTATAATTTATACATTGCCAGGCAATGAGGTTTTATTTGTTTGTTTGTTTGTTTTCCAATTTTGGAGACAGAAGTCTAGAGATTTCAGAGAGAAATAGATTCTAGAAACCATTCATATTTAGCTAACTCTTGGGGTTTGTCATGGTGGTTTTTAGCAGTGTGTTGCTGCATCCTGTCGCATTTGGTGCTTTTTTAGGAGTGGAAATAAAAAAACGTTCAGACTCTGAGCTTCCTAGAGCTGGATTTCACTCCATGCACTGCAAAGTTTAGATTTTCTAAGTAATTAATATTTGCTTAGTTTTAAGAATGACTAGAGTTTCTTTGTTACCCATTGCCTCAATTTTTTAATGTTGATATCTATGTAATAGTTTTCTGGATTTAAAACTTTGAGCATGACCAGAGTCATGCTGTTCTAGAGGTACAAAGAAACAATGCTTTTTAAAGTATAAAACAGGTGTCAAACACCATGGACACAAGGGATTTTCACAGCTTAAGGTCCTGATTTGCATGGGCAGACTCCCGTGTCTTAACTTTAAAGGCTTTCTCCCACAGGGCAGCTTGTGGGATTAAGGTCTATTTGTTTGTCTGTTCACCTTATTTAACATCTTATAACATGATGAGACTCTTCAGTTCTCCTGTGACTCTACTTACATGCATAACTTGTCATCAGAAATTAAAAAATTTAATGGAGATGTTTTTGTTCACTCACTTGTATGTCTAACCCAGGCCCTTTCAGTCAATAACATATAAACCTCTTCTTGGGCTATTTAACTTTATCTTCATTGCTACAAGTTGGATTTGTAAATAAAGTCATTGTTAGCAATGACAAGGCAACAAATCTAGGAAAAATGAATCCTTCTAATTTTTGTTATATATAGATAAAAAGTTGTATGCATTAATTTAAAAGTAGTGTGCATTCTCCTGCAAGATATCTCAGGCATTGTTGATTTGTGCTTTGTCATAAGAAGATTTAACAAATACTTTTTAGTAATTTCTAATCAGAATTAACAGTACATGTGTAAATATAGACAGATTTAGACCTGCCTTCTGTTTTCCTGGGCTCTATTTATAAAACTAGCAGACATTCTCTGGCCAGTAATAAAGCATTTGACATCTTGATGATCTAGTGGACCATATATTTCATGTTTCTATTAGAAATATATATGTTGCTTTATTGGCTTTTTTTGTTGTTGTTTGATTTGCATTTGTTTGGTTTTGTTTTACTTTATTTTGGCTTTTTGTAGATATTCCAGAAAATAAATTAAAAGCAAAAAGATAATTTAAAAGCCTCTGAGGACCCCTTATAAGTGCAGAAATGTAAGGATAGGAATACTAGCACCCTTAAAAGTAGTGAGAACAATTGTTTATCATATTTTACAGTGGCAGGTGGTGGTGTCTGGCATGTTAATTTAGAAACAGTGCAATTTAACATTAATTGCACTCTGCAGTTATCCAGGAAAATGCATGTCTCAGTATCCAAATTCTCTTGGTTTTTATTTTGTAAACAAACTAAAATATTTTGATTCTGTCTCACAGAGGATGGCAATGTTCTCAATAAATGCCAGTAAAATGTGCCGGTCAATACAACCTTATTGTCAGCAGCCACTACCAGACCAATGGGCTCGGGCATGGCAGCATCCTCTTCAAACTGTGGATGTAACTAATTTCATATTGAGCTGAGTCCCAGCAGAATCTATCCACTAAAATAAGTCTCCAAATAATAATAAAAAAACCCCTCCCATTTATGTCTGAGCTGATTGAAAGACGTAATTTAATCATGCAGAGCCCCATGAATGAATTTAAACAGGCAGAGTCCTGTTTGTGCTATATCTTGGCCTTTTCATTTTCACCCTTTACTCGAGCATCTCACTTAACCACTGAGGAATATGTTCCTAGCTTTCTGTGAAGAATGTTAAACAAGTCACTTCAGTAGCCATCTAACTAGAAAAAAAATTTTCAGTGGTGGAACAACTTATCCCTTCCATTCCTTGCCTCTTTCTCACATGCACTGGAAGCCCTCCAACTGTTTAACGTTGGAAAAATGACCATCCTGTGCTTTTGTTCTCTTTCGACCTATTTAGTGGAAGACTTTCCATCTGACTTGCTTTATTCTTTTTACATTTTGAAAATTCCCAATGGTTGAAACCAGAATGCGGGTTAGCGTTAAGTTTTAGACTACTACTGTCTATGCAATCACATACATCTGCTCCTGTAATAACTCTTTGGCAACTTAAGAGCTGCACTGGATGGGTAAAATAAAATATTTCATTTCAATATACTGATTTTGATTTTTCAAACACCTTTGTAATTTTCTGATTGCATAAAAAATACTTGATCATAATTTATGTCAAGTAGCGATGAGAGCAACATGCAAGTCCTGATTTACATACTCCCCAGAATGTATAAAATTGAATGTTATGGGTTTGTTCTTTTATGATTTGGAATTGGGAAGTTCTCCAGTTCTATCAGTTATAATGGTCTCTCTTAGTCTGCCTATGCAAAATGGTTTTCATATTGTAATGAGGAGGGAAAAAAAAGTGTAACAAACATTTTTCACGCCCCAAATTAAATTTTTATTTATTTCAACCTATTTTATTCTATTGCTAATTTTTTTATTTAAAAGTAAAAGCAGTGAGGTGATAGCTTGAAGAACAGCTTAAGGATGTTGATTCATTCCTATTTGATAGGTGAAACAATGGAGGCAGCACTAACCACAGCAATTACAGCATTAAAATGTCAAGAAATTAGAGGTCAGAATAACAGATAATTTTCTTCCTTTTGTCAGATTAAAAATTGACACTGTTTGACAGCACAGGAGTTCTAGCTGAGAAAATTATGACAGCTTAACTCATCTTGTACTTGTAAGGCAGTAATTGATAATGAACTTTACCATGACAGTCCTCTCCTGTGGAGAAACATGACAGAACATCCCTGGTACAAAGTCTGTATCTCCTTTTAATATGTAAACAGTAGTTATATCGGACATTAGATGTTATTTGGAATTGTCTTTACTGTTAGTTTACATCATAATCCAAATCCTTTCGTCTGGACAGACTTGGCTGACTTCAGGGGATTGATGCTGAGAATGCTAATGTATAAAGAATAACATAGGACATGGGGTTTATTGGGGATGCTCCAGTGCTACTGGTCCACTTCTTTGGCAAAATACCGTTCCTCCCCTGGTTTCTCCCAGAATGTCTATGGATTTTAGGAGCCTCATTTTTTCTCCAAACACCTGGAAATCTGAGCATTCAAAAATCCCAGGGGTGTGTTTTTTTCAAGTTAGAACCTTGTGTGACACGAAGTGTTGCGGCTGAAAGGGAAAAACAAAGCCACTCTGGTCATTAGAAAATGAAACAGATGAGATTAAATCATTTTTGTTTATTACTACCTAATTTACTACCTTGTAGATTAAACACAAAATAATTAAGTGGGCAGTTTAGTGCATAAAAGGCACATGTAAATGTGCCCACACATGTAGTAAAAAATCAAATGTAGTACTGAAAGCACATCTAGTTGAAGAAAAATACTATTTCAAGTTTTCTCATTAGTTTTATTTGGGGGTTTGTTTGTTTGTTTGTTTTCGATCATAGCCAGATCTCTGTTTATTTCTTTCTTAGACTTTAACCTAGTTTGCTATTAGAAATATTTTGAAAAACCATTTCAGCTTTTGGTCTGCACTGGACTTTAGACTAACTTGGTGTCATCCTTGTGTTGAGTTGCAAAACCAGTTTAGCAGTGCAGTACAGCGACTTCCCTGTGACTGCTGCATCCTCACCAAATGCTTGTATCCCCCCAGTCTGGCAGGAGTTGCATGTGCATAGGAAAGCAAGGGAGTGTGAAGCTAGTGGGCTCAGATATTTTTCTGAGCAGCCACCTGTCAAAATACCTGAACATACTCACAACTCACACAGCAAATTGAAAAATGATTAAAATTGCTAGTGTTTGACAGGCAGTTGCTGTGCCCGTAAACTAATCCTAGTAGGACAGTTTTTCTGGCAGCTAACAGAGCATATGGCCTATGCAATATTTATTTCTTTGGTGGTGACTTGATATTTAGCATATTTAAATAATTTGAAAAGTCATAATGATGCAGTAGATGCAGTGCTTTTCAGCTACCCTCATTTCTAGGTTATATTTTTCCTCTTATATTTCCTTCTGTTATCTCTTTCTTTGATCTGACAGGAATAACAAAGCATCCCTCTGGATCTGCTATAGTGAAATATGCCCACAGGAAGCAGAGTAGATCACATCAGTTTCCACTTCTTTTTTTTCTTTCTTTCTTTTTTTCCCTCTCCTTGCTGAAACACTTTTTGCTACTACAGAGGGCTGACATGATAGGGCTGTCAAGACTCAGCAAGATAGATATATCTTTAACAAAGGGAACTGGAATGCTAGCCTCTCCCTGGTGACTGAACCTGGCAAATTTATGAGGAAAAAATTAACACGCCATTCTAATAGCACTATGTAACACTTTCAAGGCAGCACCAGCCCTTGCCACCATGTGCTCATTCTTTCTATCGCTCATAGTTATTCTTATTTATTCTGATTTCATTTTTAACTTGTTAAGATCTTTTTCTTCTGGGAGCCGTTTCTTTGATGTGACAAGAATATCAAAACCACCCCTATGGATCTGCTTGATTGAATTGTACGCACAGCACTGGCCACTTACATGTTCACTTGTACTTAATTGCCACCATACAAGGGATGGTCTTTCCTTCCTTTCTAGGAGCAGTCCTGTTAGGCATGAGTATGGATAGTAGTGAAATTAGTAGGAAGCTGCATGTAGTATCAACGTTTACTTTTTCAAAGTTAATTGAAGGAATTCGAGTAAAATCCATCATTAGAGTAGAAATTATTTTCCTATATGCCAAGGGCTCTGTTCTTCTATAAGAAACGTGTGCTTGCATTCTGTTGATTTTTGTCAAGAAATCTACGTCTCCTTCATTCCCAAATACTGTTCTTCCCAGACATACAAAAAAAGGATTTTTTTCCGAAATTTATACTTAGTGATTATGTTATACTACTTTTGGCCTGTAAGTGTGTTTTGTATGCATTAAGAGATTATCAACAGAAAACTACTAGATTTTTTATGTTTCACTCTTGGAACAGCTACGGATATAACAGTGAGTTTCAGAGCTCAGTATCCTCTTCACTAAATGGGAAAGGAAGAATTTTTACTTGCTGTCACTCTGTAGATCTCTGTAGTTCTCTGTAGATCAAGAAGAAAAACACAGGGACTTTTTGAGGGTAAGATATTTATTTTTGCAGGTAAAGATTCCTGCAAAAGACACTGAATATAAGAAAAGACACCTTAAATTAAAATATTCAATAAAGAATTATATAAATTGCATGAAGTCAGTTACCATACACTTACAGTTACCAGTAATTTTCCAATTCATAGGTTTTATTTGGATTTTAATGTGTGCACTTTTATCTGTTTGTTGTTCAGAGGTAAGGGCTTTCAGAAGGTGTTTACTTCAGAATAACTTAAACATTTTAATTATGCATCCAATTTAACTATGAAATAACTTCTTGGGAGCACCTACCCTAAGTAAGCCATTTACAACTAAAAGTCAGAAATGATGATGTGATCTATAGGACTCCAATCTAAAAATATCCTTCTACCATTGCTTAAAGCAATTATCCACATTTAGATTAATGATTTATCACAATATCTCCAGCTAACAAATGTATTAGAGATGGTCAGTTAGTCAGTGACGTTCTGAGTTCATGACCATTCCTGTCATATGCTGTTATATGTTTATGGGAATTAAGAGTCTTTTTGTAATCAAGAAAAGACACAACTCCTGAAAGAAAAAAAAATTGTGGCATACAGGGGGGAATTTTGTCCAAAATGGCATATTAGAAGGTTTGGGATTTGTTTATTATTTATTGTAGTTGCAATTATAAAGTTCAGCATCCAGATAGAGCTAAGCGCTGCCACTCAATGCACACCACCAACTTTACACTGAGCATTCAAACCGAAGAACTGATGATAACTTATGTAGCTGATGAGACTTTAGTCAACCTATTTAACGAATGTTTCAGGTCATTCGTTCATCAAAGGAATACGAGGGTGAGTTTGTAAATAACCCATAGCCCTGAAAAAATATATCCTCATACTTCAACCCACTTGAAGTATTATTTGGAATAAATTGTTTGGCCCATTCTCATCTACATTAGAAATTTCATATGCATTTTATATCCCGGAGTCTTAGCCAAACTGAGTTTAATGTTTTGCCTATATGAAAAAAACCATTAACTGCAATTGCTCTCTTTTACTGCAGAAATATATAAAAGAAATTTCTTGTACATGAAAATTTCTACTTCATTGTCTGGGTTTTTTTGTTTTTCTCCATATGGATGACAGGTAGCAATTATTGATTTTTAAAATTAGCAATAAGCATTTTCACATACACTGACAGTAATATTTTATGCAAAAGAGAGGTGGGGTGAAAATTGCTGCAGCTGATTGTAGCAGAAATAGCTGGAAGGGGCTTCTTTTTTCCTATTAGCACAGATTTCAGTTATATTATGCTGCCTCTACCTCAGCATAAATTAACTATTATTCAAAACATTTCCCACACAGTAGTTTATTGGAACAGATATTACTAAGTCTAAGTATCTAGTCATTCACTTAGAAAGATGCAAAGCTGAGCTTTCTAAATGTTTTAAACATATTGATAATGTGCCTCTTTAATCTCATTTTGAAGCCTGTATACAGCATATCTATATTATTGTTTTCAATTTATGTCAAGAACAAAGTGAAGTTTTGAAGAATGTGTTCTGGGAAATAATCCAAACAAAATTATTTCTTTATAACCTAAACGCTGCAAATAACTGAGAACGTTTATTTTAAATGTAACAGTATAACCTTGTTCCAAAACTGAAGTTCTATTATACACTGAAACCTGACAAATACTCTATGAGACACCTTTCAGTATGTATGTTTTACCTACTTCCCTGTCAGTCCTTTTTCAGCTGTAAGTTTTGAAGGTTTGCCTGTTCTCTGAAATAGATCTTGTGTATAAACTGAAAGTTGGCAGATGGTTGGATCCTCATCATAACCACAATTTGTAGTGAAGAATGTGTGCTTTCAAAATCTCAGTGCACCTTCTTGAAGTGGGAGCAAGGCAAATGATTTGTGATAGAAAGATCAGGGTGAGAGCAGAGAGATAAGCCAGCATTTAGTTTCTGTTCAGGTGAAAAAAGAAAACCACTAATGTTGTATTGCCACATTCTTTACTAAATTTTATTTCATTAACAAGGAAAGGTTTCACTCAAGGGTTTTGCTATCTTTTTTTTTTCAAAGCAGAATTAGAACATAAAGTCACATTTTTAATTTTGTGAAATTTTATATTTGTAAAAGAAGAACATAATGCACATATTAGACACTTTGGTTTACTGAGCCTGTTCTGCTTTCCAAGCATTAAATATGTCTTCAGTCATTGTGTTTTATTTCAATAATAAACCAGAGCAAAAAACATCACAGCTAAAATGCATACTTTAATGATTAAGTACCCTTTCCTCTTTTATTACTGCCAAGCTTTCAGAAGACCTGTTCTGCAGTTTGCCTTGCTGTTTACCTCATTTTCTTTTGTGTTTTCCTATAGGGGAAGTTCTTAATTGTAAAAATAAGTAGAAATAAATGTGATGTGTATGTTCTGCACAATGGCTTTCTGAAACATGTGTAAGTTATTCTACTGGCAGCAAAGGTTACTCATTATCTGAGCTATTAATAACATTTATTTTCCACAGGAATTAGATTCTCTAGACTAAATCCTATACCTTCATTTATTTATTTCTACATCAAAAGATGTCAGTGTCCCAGTAGTTTAAAAGACTACCTGCTTACGATTATCTGAATCCTTGTTAACTACTGGCCAAATTGTCACAGGGTATGAAATGTTGCTAGTAGAGTGGCTCTTTTTCTCTCATATTTTGGTTGAACTTCCTCATGAGCATGGTGTGTTGTTTTCTGTGCTGCTTTACCAAAAAGATCTCAGAGAGGAAGAGCATCCTAGTGATGAGAGGACAGGGAAGACTGATTTAGGAACAGGACTTCAAGAGATAGATGGAAAATAACAGTCAAAGAGAATGTGTAGCAGAAAGGAAGGAATATGGAGAGTTCATGCCAGCTGAGATTGGGATATTGCTATGTCTGATTCCATATTAACTAGCAGTTGCAGGGTCAAATTGCTCATTATGTCTAGACAAAAGTTTAGACAAAATGACAGACGTTTTCTAAGTTCTATAGGCTATAATTTGACTGTAGACATCTCATAAGATAAATTCTAGAACCCGCATTAAATGGATCATCTCAAACTAGAATGAGCAAACACTGAAAATCAATTGTTAGGAAGAATGTACAGTATGGGCAGATAGAAAAATTGTGGCATTTTTATCTGAATCTTTTATTCTGTTACGTTCTGTTATGATGATAGCTGTAAGCATAATTTGAACACAACTGCTTTTTCAGTAACTCCATTAGTCTGTGCCTTTTAGGATTACATTAAATTCCATCATAAGTAATTGCATTTGGTTTGTTTTAATTCATTATTATTTTTATCAATTTTTAATTTCTGGAAAATTTATGCTTAAAGTAGAAATTTTTTTAATTGATACCTTATGAATGGAATTTCTTCCATACAGCCATGAGCAATTGGTGCTCATTGTTTAAGACCTGCCATCTGAGTGGTTGATCATTTGCTGACTTAATTAGGCTAAAGTCAATGGGTTTAAAATTTGTGATCAAATTTTCAAAGTTTTAGTGAAAACTCCTGCTGTTGCATCTTTAGGAATCAGAAGCCTTTGCCTAAAGGACTCTGTGCTCCTAAAAATGTCATTTAAAAACATAATGCAGTGTCTTAAACAAAACCAAAGGCAAGGGGAGGTAATAAATAGTATTAAACCTGATGGGGTCACCAACAAATTCTCTCTTCTATTAGCAAGAGTAAAATTTCACAATCTGTAAGAGGCAGTGCACTATTCAGATGACATCAGCATCCCTGAAAACCATGGAAAGTAGCCCAATGCTACTTCCTTTTCTTCACTCTCAGTTACTTCCCAAGCACTTAACAACTGGAGGGTACTTGCAGTTCTTCCTTTTCTTCTGGCAGCAACATGGGAACCAGCAAAGCCAGGCTCTTTCTGCTTTCTGTGACCTTTCATTGCTAGAAGTCACAAGCCATTTAGTCACCCAGGTAGAAAGTCAGGGGTCCTTCAGAAATATTCAATGGCAAAGTTTCCCCCAAAATACCACTGTTTTTAACACTTGGTGCATTGGCCTGTTGAGAGCTGTGAGTGGAGGTCAGGCTGACTGCTCCTGCTTGCCAGACCAGGCTGTAGAATAAGGACAGAGGTGCTCAGTTTGCTGTTCTGTCCAAACTGGAGTTTGCTCTATGTCTCTTTCCCCAGGAGATCTTCATGAATAGTAGAAGTTTCTTTCTTCTGCCTTGGTGAAGAGGAAAATAAAAAGAGATTATTAACAAGTACCTTCTCTGTTTTGTAGCATTTTCACTCATGCACAGCATCTGGGCCTTCATTATTTTAGGACTAAAAATGTACAATACTACTGTCTTCATTGCCACAGAATAACTAGCTTCTGCTTTCAGCTCAACATTCTGGTTAGCATAAACGATGATGGATCCATGCAGTGTGAGTTTGAAGTTGATTTAAAATTCTTTTTGAATAGTAAAATAGAAGTATCAATTTTTGCCCAGAATAAAGCCCTACATGTGCTGTAGTGTTTAACTGGACAGGTCAGGGTGAGCAGCTTCTCCACCTTTTGAAAAGAAGCAATAATGAGGGATGAACGAGGGAAAGTGGGAAGATTGGAACTTACACAATTCCTGTCTCTTGAGGGAGGGAGTATGAGAGGTCAGATGTACAACAAACAGAGGAAAAGGACAGCAAAGACATTTGGAGTTTTTGTTGCAGAGGAGGAGGAAGGGAAAGGGTTAGAAAGACAGTCATTGGGAGCCTTATAGAAGCGAAGGAATTAACACAGGAACAGATAGTTCTTAGTATGGTTGTTAATGCAGAGAAATTATGTTTGCAGCCTTCCCAAAGCTTTATGGGATTTTTTACTGTTGACCTTTGGGACTTATTTTTTAATTAGTGAATTCACTAAGATATTGTATAATATAATCTAGTTAAACATTTCTAAACAAAACAAAACCCCCTTTCTTTTATAGACTTTTGACTTGTAAAATTCAGCAGGTTTCTAAATGCAGTTGATGGTGCATTGAAAAATATTACTGGCAATTTTTAGCCTGGCACAACTGGAACTTCAGGCTCTCTGGCTGTCACACACTGCTTTTCCCATATGGAAACAATTGTAGCATCCCAGACAGAAGCAGTGTTTTTGGTTTTTTTTAAGTGCCTGTAAATTTTAGTGACTGCCAACTAAGGGATGCTAATGACAGTTTTCATACATATTTTGTTTGGGGTTTTGTGTTCTCTTTTGTTGACTTTGACAATCTGTAGTGGTTCCAGACAAAAAAGAATCTGCATTTAAAAATTCAATTTTTTTTATTTTTATTTTTTACACAAGAAAATGTAACAAATTTATCTATGCTTTAGAAAAGCCTTGAAATAACTTTTCATTTTAGAGATAATGCACTTGGAATCCTAGCAACCTTTTGATAAAATAATATTTGTTTCATAAGTTTGCTCTGCTTCAAAAAAAAAAAAAATCCATCCCAAAGATCTAAAATCTTAAATTCAGATTTCATCATCCTGGCTTGTATTTCATATGCAAAAGAGAAAAATAAATTAGTTAAAGGGTGACATAAGGCAGAAGAAAGGAAACACTTGGCTTAAAAGCAAAAAGTTTTGAGTGGGAAAGACAAGAAGTAAGAGATACATATAACCTAAGACTGTAATGGTAAATTTTTAAAAAATAACAAAGACAGAAAGGTGCAGGCAAGAATAGCTTCAAGAGGAATTTTGGTAATAACAAGAACTTGAATTTCTTGAAACTTGAAACTGGTGACAGAAACTCAAGAAGAAAGGAACAGTTTGGCCAGAACAGAAAATTATGTTCTGAGTAAGGTATTACTAAGGCCTTAGAGTGAAGAATTTCTCTTTAGTAACAGGATTTATACAAGAGGGCTCATGCTGGGGAAATGGAGCTGGTTTGGCTTGATTTGCAAACACAAGATACATCTGCAATTCTGTATGCTGTAAGGCTTTGATTACTGTCATGTAAAGGAGTAATACAAAGGGGTAGTATCAACAAAGAAATTCTATATTACAGGTGTACATTTTAGTAATTTGCATAGCAGAACCAAGATGTCCAAGAGGAGTTTGTTCCATAGACCTAAACACCACATGGGAAAGATGATCTAGATAGGCCTCTCACCCAACAAATCACGTAGAGCTTTTGTCCATGCAGCCTTTTGAATCTCACCATAAGGGTTGGTGTCTGAATAATGAAGTCTTTTCTTATATAGGTAGAGTTTAGGTGATGAGAAGTTATTTCAGCCAGTCACCTTAAATATTTATAATCCCAAAACAACAACAAGAATTCGTGTTTTAAAAGAAATGGGGGAATATCCTCAGAAAAGATGAAATCCTTGTTTCTGAGATTGCTCATTATGCAACAATAGGGAAATGATTTAAGGACAATTACAAGTTATCTAAAACTAAAAAATCTTGATTGCTCAGATTTCAAAACCTTGACTACTTATGTCATTAAGTTACATTTTTGATGAATTATTGCACCATGCTATTACATCTTTCACAAAAGCAATTTAGCAGTAAAATATTTTCTAATGTCTGTACTCAGTAACTTAATGATCAAAGAAAGCAACATTTTCTTATATAAACTTAATGCAGATTTGGGAGTATGATGACAGAGCAATGATTCCATTTGGCATGACATCAGTGAACACAAGAGTTTCAGTAACTGTTACCAATCTGTATGGTACAGGAATAATTACAAACATGAACATAAGAAAAGCAGTAGTTCAACTGAAGAAATAATGGCATGAAACTCAAAAATAAAATGCTCTTTATATGAAGGGTGACATCATTACTTTCTAAAGCTACCTGAGGAGGGGAATTGGAGAGGGAGATGCTGAGCTCTTCTCCCTGGTATTCAGGGACACATGGAAATGGTTCAAAGCTGTACCAGGGGAAGTTAATACTTAATATTAGGAAGCTTTTCTTTACTGAGTGGGTGATCAAACCCTGCCACAGTGTTTCAGAGGCATTTGGACAATGCCCTCAACAACATGCTTTATCTTTTGTTCAGCCCTGAAGTGGTCAGATACCTGGACTAAATGATTGTTGTAGGTCCATTCCAACTGAAATAGTCTAGTCTAGTCTAGACTATACAAAAGAAAAAAAAATTAATTTGAATGTATTTTTAAACAAAATTTTAAATAAATGTATCACTTTCTTCAGTTCCAGGCTATGTTCAGAGTTTTGCAGAGCAGGGACTCTAAAAGCGAAGGGATGCTCCCTGTCTGCCTTGTGTGTAGGCAAACAGGAGGGAAAAAAAGGCGGTGAAATTGTCATGGTCTGAGAGTGAGCCCCATTCAGGGGAATGGCTGCTAGAGAGGAAAAGGAAGCATTTGTGCTCAGGCACATGGGAATCTTGCTCATGAGAGTATTTCTAAAAGAGTAAGGAACACTCTCGGCTAAACCTTCCCTGGCTGGAGGAAATCTGTCTTTGTGGTATTTTTGCTTTACCTTCTCTGTTTCCCTTTGTGAGATGTATTGAATCTATTTCCCATTTGCAGTCCATTAACCAAATGCTTGCTTAAGCTGGCAGAGTGTTTAAAATACTTTTTATCATGAGTGGCATTTTGGACTACCATGGACAAGGATGAGAGAGCTATAAAGGTGAAAGGTATCACAATTAGTAGCTTAATGAGGTAAATGTGAAAGTTAATAGGCAGCATTCCCTGAGACAAACAAGACCACAGATGTGACTCTTGCTTTTAAAAAGAATAGGAGATCTTACCTTTCATAGTACTCTTTCCTTTCACAGGGGAGTGAGGAAGAGGTTCAGGGTTGGACATCTGTGGGAGGAAGCTGAAGGTCAGCTCTGAGCTGTTGGTGTTCTACTAGGGAGGCATTTAATTGCACACTGGATCCAGTGAGATACCTTCTGTGAGGGGAAGGAGCTTAAGGATGCCCCTTTCTCCATTGCTAAATTAATAAAGTTAGTGACCTGTGGAGAAAATCCATTTCAGTGCCCTTTTAGTGGATCTTTCAGTCCCTTGAGTATTCTGATTAAATAACTGACTGTGTTGAAGCCTCCAGAATAGTTGAGTCATTGCTTTTATTTAAACTACAGCACTTCTTTCCTCCAAACATACAGTAATAAAATGGAATTCAATATTCTTAATCTGACTTATCAAAAGTCCTGAAGATACTAATGCTGCTTAACATCTGTAAACGCAAAGAAAAAAGCAGTATCTCACACCACTTGTACAAACCAAAAACATTTCAAGTTATGTTACCCACTAAAGGGCTGTCAATCATATGTGCTCTGAAGAAGATAGTGTTGAGGGCTGTTAAGTGTGCTGAGTGCACGTGCGGTAGAGCACGTAAAGGATTCCTCTGTTTACTTGGATGCAAAAATTAAATAAACTTATAGGAAAGGCAGAGTTGGATGACTATTGCTGTGGTGCATATTTCTCAAATTCCTGCGGATTTTTGCTCTTCATTGAACTCAGTCCCAGGGGGAAAGGATTATAGAAAAACCTGAATGTGGTAACAAAGAATAGAACACACCAGGATTATGGGAATTAGCAATAAAAAGCCTGAATATGTAAAAAAAGTGCAATAAAAACATAGAGAAACTCAGATAATAAATATTTTAGGGAAGGAGCTTGACTGTGGTAGAGATGATGATGAATAGTAATTAGTGATGATGAATAAAACAAGGGCACTTCACATAAGAATAAATTAGTCTTACTATCTGCAGTGCAGTCTGTTTTTTAGGAATTTCTTTCTTCCCTTCATGACTCATAGTGAAAGTGCTCATGCTTTAATGTTTCATGGGGTAAATAATCACCAGGCATCTCTCTCAGGAAAGGCGATTTTGAAAATGAAATGGACTGTTACTATTTTCCTGGTTGATTTTACCTGCATTTCTAAAGAGCAAGCTTCCAGGAAAAGTGTGTTAAAAATAAACTGCTTCAATGGCTTACTCTTTTTGCAGAGGTATGTCAGATAGCAGACAAAACCTTCATTTCCATGGTGTTTCAGATGAGTCAATTCTAGGATTTTCATTTAGATTAGGACTGTGCTTCTGAAATTAATATGCCACCCATCCCTGTTTGCCATGCTTTCATTCAAACGGCAGAGCAGTTTTGGAGTGTGTGAACTGGCTCACTGCTGGGGGTGTAGCTGGCAGAGATCAGCCGCTGTTGGGGCCTGCAGACTTCTCTGGAGCCAGCATGGTGGGAAAACCAGGGCGTGGTTTCAGCATGGCTTCCTCAAGAGAAACATGACTTCCTCTTCTCCCTGGTATATGGTGATAGGACACATGGGAGTGGTTCAAAGCTGCATATGGGGAAGGATAGACTGGATATTAGAAATCATTTCTTTACCAAGAGAGTGATCAAACACTGGAAAATGCTTCCTAGAGAGGTGGTTGTTGCCCCAAGCCTACCAGTGTTTAAGAGGCTTTTGGACAATGCCCTTAAGAACATGCTTTAATTTTTGGTTAGCAGTCAGGCATTGGTATGGGTGATCATTGTAGGTTCCTTCCAACTGGAAAGAATGTCCTATTCTATCCTAAGACTAACTCTTTTGCTCTGCAGCTCTGCTCCTGTTGAGTTACATTTCTTGCTGGTGGAGACATTGCCTATGACCACTAAAAATAATTCTTACACATAAAGAAACACAGTGCTTGAAATATTTAATAGCATAGTTGTATTTGTTTCAATCAGAATTAAGAACTAAACCCAAATAATTCAGTAGACTACATAATGAGCAAAGCAGATGTATCAAACTCTTCATTAAATAAGAAAATGACACTAAGGCCTCATCCTCCAGACTGCAGAGGAGCATCTGAATGTCCTTGTGAATGCACGGTCTACCTTTAAGAATTAAAATTGGAATCCAGTAATTTATATTCTTTGAGCAATATACATTGAGGATATTGATGATTGTATCTAAGATAAGTATTATTCATAAGATTTGATTATTTGATGTATTGATTTCTTAAGTACTATGAAGATGTGTTTTGTTTGAGTGCACAAATTAGGGTGTGAGAGGTCAATTAATTTTAAACTTTGAAGTACCAGCAAGTTGGAAGATTTTTTTTCTTTCCTCATTCTGCCCTATTATTATCAAATAATATGCTAAGAGCTATTTTATTTTTCTGAATACATGATCGTGGCCTAACAGATACTCCCTGAAGTATCTGGAGTACAAATCTCATTTTATGTGTATTAAAAACAGTAGGGAATCTCAAATCAGTTCACTAAATAGCTTTTCTGCAACACCTTATTGAAAAAAGAAAACTAATATAATTGTCATTGTGCTGTTTTGAAAGCGTTAAATTTGGCAGCCATTGAATTCCAAGCTTATATTGTTCCTTCACAAAGGACATTTGAAGGTAAAATGAGAATATATTTTATTAAAATTTGAATTAAAGTGACTAGAATGTCTGTCTCAGGGAATGGTGTAGCCCTTTGCACACAATATTGAAGATCTGAATAAGATTAATAAGAATTAATAAGAATTAATAAGAATGAAATATTTAATACCATTAAATAATCTGAAGTTTGATGATTTAAAGCTCGAGAAAAACTGTGGTGTATACTTAGCAGTTTTCAGTTTAATTTCAGATACAGGCGGAGATCTCTTGTAAACAAATCAATGTATTACATTATTATTCACCAATCTGTTCTGTACCTGCTTTTCATTTTGTGTCAAGTTATCTGATAGGAGGCAGCATTAGGAATACCCCTGGGCCAGTCACTTTATCTCTGTGTGCTTATGTTTATCTTCTGTGTTAAGTTTTGACAAGATTTTTCTGTCCTTTGTAAGTATTGTGAGCTCCAGAGAGGAATACCAGTTGTAGCTGTGCACAGCAGTGGCGTTGTGCAGACTATGGTCTCAGTGCAGCAGCTGAATGTTATACGTATATTTTAAGAAACATTGTTCAGTTTCATTAACACTTCTAAGAGGTGTCAGTGTTACAAATGCCATTTTAGAATGAAAAGGATAACATTAGTATCCATAGGGTGAAGGAGAGGTGGTTGTCTTCTAAGTGCAAACCAGAAAAAGTATTCAATATCCCCTGAATATCAAGGTCTTGATTCTGCATTGTTTCTGCTTGCAGAAGGACTTGACATTAACTTAAATGTTTTAAAATTATAGAAGCGTAGAGTATGTGAGTGCAGCACATCTTCAGCTGTAAAATAAGTTGCTTTTGACAGTTATATTTTAAGTGTCCATTCCTCATAATCTGAAAAAACTGTGCAAGCTTGTTATTGTATTCTACTTCTCTTTCTTCTCCTCTATTACTACCATAAATCTACCTGAACTGAGAGGGAAAGCCAGAAAAGTTTATTTGCTGCAGAATTTACAGCCAAATAATCAGAATTTACCAAGACTGGACAACATGAAAGTAAATGTGTAAATTAGAACTGGACTGCATGGAAAAAAAATTTAATAATTCATTTCAGTGCTTCTGCAAGAGAGCATAAGTATCATCTGAGGGCTTGCTATAAAGGGTGAGAGAGGGAAATCTGGGGGTTTTTTTCCAGTATTGCTGCCAAATACAATTCACACTCTTATTTCAACACAGAATTCTTTCAACAATTAAAATTAAATTAACCTTGATAATTATTTGAAAAAAAAATAGAAAAATGGAGGTTAGTTTTCTGAAAATATCATTGACAGATATATGTAGAAGTATATATCACACAATGCCTGATATTGTTAATATTAGTATTTGTGATTTTGAAAAAGAAATTCACAAAAAAGTATAATTCCTTTCCCTTCTCCTCACCAGGCAAATCACTTCTAGAGCACTGAATGTAATAGAAAATTCTACCATTATGTGACTTTTATAGTCCTGTATAAAAAATGTCTGCATGAGTAAAGGCATCTATATAGTGCGTAAAGAGATATTATTTGTATGGTATACGTAGATAGCTGTTGTATGGACACATACACACATACACACATACACACATATGCCCACACAAATGCATTGGTTTTGTGTAAAATTCATCTGTGCTTTTAAATGAATTCGTCATTAAATGAAGTTAATAAAACCTGAGATGCTCACCAGATCCCAAGAAACGCTCTGTGCCTTGGAGGCTGCAAGCTCACTCTGAATTAGTCAACAAACAAGAGATCACCTGTACCAGGATAATTACAGCATCAAAGGTGCTAGGGCTACAATCCACTGAAAGTCCTTCAGCCGCTTGACTGGACTTTGCAATAAGTTTCTTTTTCAGCAAACGTTTGTTTGTGGTATTCCATTATATACCTGTCAATCTAGGGCATTAAGAGTGGTGGGCATCAGTGACCTGTTAGGAAATCTCTCTGTAACATCTGTTCTTATATCTATGCTGTGAAGCAGAGGGAAGCACAGATTGGCATGTGGAAATGACAAAATATGTACATTAAAATGATTCTTCTGTATCATGAAGTATTTATTGTGCTTCTTACCAATTTATGTCTGAAAGAAATAACATAATTTACCAAGATAGTAATGTTTTTGGTGGTTTATCATGTTACTTCTGTGTAGTCAATGAAAAATTCATGAAGTTCACAAGAAAAATATTAAGGGTCAGTAGTTCATGGTACAGTATATAGAGGTACATAATGCGCAGTGCATTTTAAAATCTGCCAGTTTAGTTTTCTATGACTGCTTTATTCTCAATTTTACAAGGTCAAATAAAATAGTACCTGTCTAAAAGATAAGGAGTATTCTTTAACAGTATTGATTCTACAAGTAGCAATCTTTTACCAAAGCTTTTAAGAATGTATCTTAAATATGTTTTTGTTTGAATGAACTGTTTGTGTAGCAGAAGCCTTTCAGTATGTGTGCTGTATTTTACCTATGGAACTAGTCAAGATTTATTCTGAAAGTAGAATTAAGTCTTAAAGAATGTGTTGAAATAGCTAAGTTTTTATTTCAAATCTGTGAACCCTGAAAGCCCATGAAAAATGCAATAAAATTAAGGATGAAATAAACATTCAGTGAATGTATGCAAATTGGAAAGACTTCTGTGTTAGTTTTAATGTATCTGACAAGGTTTGTATCTTGGATTTTTTTTTTTTTTTGTTTTCACCTACTAAGGTTTTTGAAATAGTAAATATTTAATTTTATTTTATTTCTCAGTTTTCTTTTCTTTTCCCCCATTTAAGATTCCAGAGGCTTATTTTATTAGAGATCCTCATACTTTCCTCCTTACAAAGGACTTTATTAAGGTATATGTGGTGTTTTTAGTGCAAAAAAAAAAAAAAAAGCTGTCTCAAGACCTGAACTGCATGTCCTCACAGGTTAACATTTTCACATATAACGCCAGTTACTGGAAATGAGAATGGTTAGTTGGTTAACTGAAGCATGCTGAAAGGAGAAGCAAAGCTTGTCTACAAAATACTAACACTTGGATGAGTCTGCAGCCTGGGAGGAGAGCACTGGGTGAATTTTCTGGACTTTTTTCATGGCTGACTTGGGATATGCCTGCATTGTCACACAGTGTGTTGACCTCTCTCCTTGATGCATATTGTTCATGACAGTCCCTCTCCCTTGCCCGCAGGCCATGGAGGCGCAGATACAGAACTTTGGACAGACGCCATCGCAGTTGCTCATTGAGCCCCATCCACCTCGGAGCTCTGCCATGCACCTGGTGAGACATGACTGCTGGCTGGGAATGCATTCCCTTTGAACCATAGGATCCTTTGTAGGTCATAAAGCACTCATTAAAGCAACACTTTTAATGCCGTCCATTGCCCAAGCAGCCATACTTCTGGTAGCAACAGCTCAGAGTGCTCTAGCAGAGCAAGGCGGAGGTGTGACTGGCTTCAGCTTCCTATAGTCCTGGCTTTTCCTTTCTAATATTGTATAAGAAGGCCCTATCTTAAAGCATATACACTTGATAAATACTTGTTTCTGCAAGTCGTGGGAATGACCCAAGACTTGCAGGCTTTCCTTAGAGCATGTTGTTTTGTTTTAAAGGATGTGTTGTTAGGGGGTGATTTATGAACAATGCCTGCTTGACAAAAATGGAAGTATTGGAGTTGAAATAAATCATGCTGGAGTCCTCCTACCCATTCATGAATTCAATGTATATTTTGAATTTCAATTTGAACTCCAAAATTTGTTCCCATCACATTCTTCTCTGTGCTTCTTGCAAAGAATTGTATCAAATAGCCAGACTGAACAAGACAGATCTCTGTGCCCCTCAGTGCCTTCAACAAAATGCTTAGAGCTAGATATTTCTTTTAAACTTTGTAAATCAACACTAATACATGCAGCAGTTTCAATCATTTTATCTATCTACAAAAGGTCACTCTATCTAATTGTACACTACAAAAGTAGGAATTGATCTGGAAGTGTGTTATTTCTTTTATATTCTTAAGATATGAATATATTTTTAATAATAATTCAAAGTGATAAGCAGAAAGGAATATTTGAATTTCTAGAACTAGTTCTAGAAACAGTGGTTGAAAAAAATCATAAAAACCAGTACTCAATAAGTATCATTGTCCATGAACAAACAATTATGTCATTTGTACTATAATGGAAAAGGCTTACATTATTATAACCTTATTGGGTTACAGACTGCCTAATAAGCATATGATTTACATAGAATTAAACTGTCTGTGTTTGGAAGTGCTGTATTTCATATAAGGAATTCGTTAAAAAAAATTAAATATCTGTGAGTATTTAAGTCCCTCTTAAAATTTCTTTTTTTAATTCTTGTAGTTTAGAGAATTAATATTTAGCATGTATTAATTGATTAACTCTTTAACACATATCTCTCTTGTGAATATTAACTGATGAATAATTTTACATTTTACTGTATACTAATTAATGCTAGTGGTCATTTTGCACCCTGTAATGGTAACCCTTACTGTACCTATTCTCTACTTATCCTCGTGTAATGTTCCAACAACAGCTTCTGATCTTGCTCTCCTCCATCAGTAGAGTAGATGTGCAGGTAGTGTTGTTTTCCCTGTATGTGCACATGCTTGCCTGCTCTTTTTTAACCTCATTTTCCCTCGGACCTCCTCACTAATTGTGTTATCCCTTCTGTTTTCTTCTGCTCTCTTCTCCTTTCTACTCAACAGTGTTTCCTTCCACAGAGCCCCCTCATGTTTAAAGATCAGATGCAGCAGGATGTCATCATGGTGCTGAAGTTCCCCTCAAATTCCCCTGTCACACACGTGGCAGCCAACACACTGCCCCACCTGACCATTCCTGCCGTGGTGACTGTCACTTGCAGCAGGCTGTTTGCAGTCAATCGGTGGCATAACACAGTAGGTAGGTCCTCACGGGCACGTTTCATTCAAATTTGAAGACACCTTAACAATTCAGCTTTAATTTTGAGTTCTGTTTAGCTCACTTACCTGCCTGTGCACAAAAATTTACTCTTTCTTCTGGTTTGTGTCAAATAATCAAAGCTTTTGTTTTCTCTGGTGTCATTCCTGGAAACACTCTCCCTAACAGCAGCATATCACCATGGCAGCCAATCGATTTGTGGTTACTTCAGGATCAGTCTTTGATACAGTGCTTTTCAGGAGAGTGCTGCTGTTCTTGACACAGCCAGTATTAATATGTCCCGGGTTTCAAGGAGCGTACATCCCTGTCTGCTGCTTGAGAGAGATTTCATGTCTGTTCAGGAGCTTGTATTAAGCCATCCCCTGGGTCACTGTTAGATTTTCTGGGACCCTAAGCAGCCAGATGCTGAACTATTCCGAAAAGAAGTTTCCTCATTCCCTCCCAAAAAGTCATTGAAAAATTCCCTTCCAGCCCCTCTTCTCACCTCTCCATATTGCCACTAGGACTGTCCATGTCACCTGGACATGTAGGTGCTGAGATTGTCCCAGGCATTGCTCTTAAAATTTCCGGGCCATGAGGTACTGTCACATGAGTTAAAAACAGGTTTAATTTTCTAAGGTAGCCTCCTGCTGTGATAGCCCTTATGTTGCAATATCTGGAAACTTTTGAGAGTTTCTTCCCACCTAAGAAAAAGAAGAAAGTACCTGGTATTTGAGGGTATAACTCAATATCTGGCTCAGGAGCTTTGTAGAGGCCAAGCAAAAAAAAGAAAAGTCATCCACTCTGTATGCACAGGAGAAGACCCTGGACAGAAATAGGTCATACTGGTGATATTTAAGTTAGGTGTCTACCTCCAGTATAGGGATCCTAGATTTCACTGACTTAACTGTAAACCTCTCCTAGGTGAATAATTTAAGTCGGGTATCCCATCTCTTGTGCACAAAGCTGGGCAAAGACTATTGTTACATGCAATAATTAGAGTAATGAAAAGGAGTTCCCTTATAAGCATGCTGTAGAGGAACTATCTGAGCAAGTAAAGTCAGTATCACTCTGAATTCTTGAATAGCAATACAAAGTTTAATTTCACTTTTATTCCAAACATCTGAATAATCGTGGCCTGAATATTAAATTTTACATGTATTCAGAAAGTACCTGTTCTCTGTTTACAAACAAACTCTTCATGGTGGTTTAGAAGATACGACAGGAACAGAACAGGATATCTGATTGCCTTTCACAAATCCATACATTTATGATACTCGTCAGGTGCAACT
Source organism: Pachyramphus minor (assembly GCA_013397135.1). Classification (NCBI taxonomy): domain Eukaryota; kingdom Metazoa; phylum Chordata; class Aves; order Passeriformes; family Tyrannidae; genus Pachyramphus; species Pachyramphus minor. Next base: position 154,780 of record VYXB01004099.1, on the reverse strand, counting down.
GTGTTACATGAAAAAATTGGTTTTACCATTTCTTTAAAACAAAAGGGTAAAATTTAGAGGGGAAAAACCCAAATAAAACATTTTTTAAAAATGTTTTATTACTGTGTCCTCAATGGAAGACCCAAATGTCAGGAATGATTCTGAGGTGCAGAAACTGTCCCATGTTATTTTAATGCTCTTTTGACATTAATTGGCTAACTCCTAATTATTTGCCCTCAATTTTTCAGGGATGCTGTCCCTGAAAAGTCCAAGTACTCTATACACTATTCATGTCTCCTCTGCTTGAGGAAGCTTATTTAGAACTGGAGTAGCCCTTTCTCATCCAGACTGTCAAGTGAGGGGAAGCCAAAATTCTTACCCATACCTCACTGTGAAGGAGTCAAGGTCATTAATATTGCAGTATGCTGGAATGTGCTCCAGTGGAGGGTTTCCTTAACAACTCTCATTTGAAGTCATTTGGTACAGCTTAAGTCATGTTGGTCTTTATGGTGCATGTGACTGTAAGATTTTATTTTTTCATCTATACTTTTGTAAAACATAAGTCATGTTGCAAACATGCAGAATTCATATCATGAACCAACCATAATTTAAATTTCACACCATTTGTAAACCTCTGGTTTAAATTGTGAAGAAAATAATACTTTATATTATAACAGAAAGAGGCAGGAAAATGACACTACTTAGAGAATCAAAACTCATTGTAATGATTTTTCTTTACTTTGACATCATGCCTGGCAATGTCTTTTATTTTGCAAGAGGCTAATCCAGGACAGAGTATCAATTCCCTACTATTGCCATAATATTTCTTTAATACTCACAGCTCTAGTGTAAAGGATATAGAAATGCATACACAGACCACTCATTGTAGAATGTATGTAGAGCTATCAAGTTTATAAATAGCAGGAGGCATTTATATAGTCATCTCATAATAGAAGTGAATTAATTTAAGTTAATACCAGTAAAGATCCATCCCAAGCTGTTTTAGTTTTGGAAGAAGAGATGGAAAGTAGGGAAGGGGGAGTTCTCAGAGCAGGGTTGCAGAAGATGGCAGGGCTAGCTATAGACGAGATTTTCTTTTACCTACTCCAGTTGTCTATTGCAGTAGTAGAAAATGGAGTTTATTCTCCAAAAATCTGTATCTCCTATTATGGGGGATATTCTTGTGCGACATGGCAGTTCATGGGAAAAAATGTGTTTTCAGTAATGACAATTTTACTTATGTGCTAAGGAAGGTGCTTAGAAGATCCAAAGCAATTCTATCTATGTATGAGAGCAGATAACACTAAATATGCAGACACTGATGCACATTTGAACCTCTGAAAAACTATTCCAAATTGAAAAACAGGAGTAATTGCAGCAAATTTACTGTAGCCTGCAGTGTTACAACTAAAAATTCTACATAAATCCATGAAAAGGTCCAAGTTTCTTTCACATAGAGGTTTCCACATGTAAGAAACCCATAGCAATTTTTAATCCAATTATCTTTATTTTCAGTGCTAAGATCTCAGTGCTCAAATATATAAAAAAATTTTTCTGTTATACTATTTTAAATAAGTTATTTAATGAATGTTTATGGCTGCAGAGATTGTGATGAAGTTAGCATTCCTACATTTATAGTTACTAGTACATAACTGAAGAATTAACAAATGTATATTTGTGTAACACAGGAAGGAATCTCAAAAGATTAATGGAACAAACAGTAAGAAGTTACTTTTTAAAAATAGATAATAATCCAGTAGTGATTTTTTAAACCTAGAAAAATCACATAAAAATGTTTCTCTATGCTTTATTCTTCTTTTCATGGGTAGGGCTTCGGGGAGCCCCAGGATATTCTTTGGATCAAGCTCATCATCTTCCAATTGAAATGGATCCATTGATTGGTATGTCAAGATGAAAATGTAGCAATATATTTGAAATCGTGATTTTCAAGAATTATTGATTAAGCTATATTTGTATATTATGCTTCATTTAACACAGAAAATAGGAAAATATTTATTCTTGTCAGTCCTGGAGAACTAAAAGCATTAGCTATTGATGCTGAATGAATTACATGAGTGCTATTTGTTACTAACATCACTAGCAATTGGTATTTAAGAAACAACCAATTAAGTCAGTTACATTGTCAGCCTATATCTATAATTCTGTTCTCCTATCAGGTCACATTAGTAATACAAAATGTGAGGGTCTGGTGGAGTTCACATATTTTCTTTTTTTTACAGTCAGAACTGTGTTTATCAGTGAAGATGTAGATCCATTTATTTTCATTCAGTTGGATTGTTTTCATTGGCATTACTAATTTAAAAATTCAAAGACTGGATTTTAAATTGATGCATGATAGCATTTTTAAAATCCAAAATTTTTGAGGAAGCCAATTACTTTGAGAAATAGGATCTACTAAAACTGTTAGATTGCAGAACTCCCTAGCGGTCATCATTCCTCATTAATTGCAACTATTTGATTTGTAGGTTTTTTTCAGTACTTTGAAACAGAAATTGGGCATAGTGAAGGTTCTTAGAGACGATTTTGTAGCAGTGGTAAGAAAAAAATGCATTTTTAAGCATCTCCAAAGGAAAAGCTGTGTTAATATTCATGGTTGAAAGATTTATATAGAAGTACCTCAGAAGAGTTCGCTTTCTCATTATGTATGCTTCATTTCATCATATAATGGCAATGGTTTTCTCTTAATTTTTTTTTCTTGAAAACCAGGACACAACTATTGTGCCCACCTATTCTGGAAATTTGAGTAATTTGTTATTTGTTGTTGATGGACATAGAGGGTCTGCTAATTTAAATCATGTTCTTAGAATGTATGCAAACACAATATTAACTTTCACAAGCAATCTTAAAATATGATTTCTGTTGAGTCTCTTATTTCATGCAATTGTGAGCAATTTCAGTAGAATAACGAAAAATGGGGGAAAATATTCAGATTATTATCTGCTTTAAGTTGTGTTTCTACATTAGGAGAAATGTACTTCTCAGAGAGATTTTTATCTCACCTAACTTCAGTTAACGGAAGTGAGTTGTCAAGATTCCCTCCATAGCCACTGTAGAAAGACAAACCGTTCTCTGGAGCTGTCTAACACTTAGACAGCTATTACAGGGTGAGAGCACTTAACATGTGAAACGATGTCTTCCTCCCCAGTGAGACTGGAGGGAGTGTAGATAGTTTACTTAGATTATAAACTGAACTTTTAGGAAGTTAATATTGAGTTAGAACACACCTTTATTGTTTTGCCATATCTTGTCTGCTGTGTCACAGGGAGTGAAGAGCACACTAGCTGGGGACTCCCAGTCCTTCTTAACAGCTCCATTTGGCAGTTGGGGTAGTGGGATTCTGCATAAACCATTCCTTTTCCCTTTGTCTGGAAGAATTTCCAGGTGTCATTGCCTCTTTTGAGATTACTGCCCAAGCCCTGGCTCCCTGCTTCAGGAGTAGGTGATGAGACCTACTTTTCCTGTGTAGGAAAAACACATTAGGTTTGAAAGATTCATAGAATCATAGAATATACTGAGTTGGAAGGGACTCATCGGGACCATCGAGTCCAACTCCTGGCCCTACACAGGAAGCCCCAAGAATCACACCATGTGCCTGTGAATATTGTCCAAACACATTGAAGAGAGTGAAGAAATCAGTGTCTGCCCCTCCACTTCCCCTCATGAGGAAGTGGTAGACTGCAATGAGGTTTCCCCTCATTCATTGGTTGAATCCTTATGTCTTTGATCTGATTAGGCATCTGAAGGTATGGGAGATGTCAAGGTCACACAATACAAGCTGAGATATTTTCTGTAGAAGAGATTCCAACAAGCAAGAATTGACTTTCTGCAGTATTGTTAGCGCTGACTTAGTATTTTAAATGGACTTCCACCACTTTCTCCTAGTTCAGATTGGTTTGGGGGAGTACTTCAGCAAAGCACCTAGATTATTACCACCTATTATGCAGTGCATCAGGCAGTCTGTAAGAAATTGTCATCTCCTGTAAAATCTTTTCTCTTATTCAAAGGGAAACTAGAAATCTCACAATAATTTTGTGTTTCTGACACCCATATAGACAGCTCTGAATGTTTGTATTCAAAATGCTTACTCAACAACAAATTCACAGTTCATTGAAAGTTAAATGTATTCATTTTCTCCTGTAAGTGCATGACAGGAAGGTGTTGGAATGGCTTACTTGTAAAATGTGTTTTGCATTTTGTTACAGCCAATAACTCTGGTGTGAACAAACGGCAGATCACAGACCTTGTGGATCAGAGCATCCAGATCAACGCTCATTGCTTCGTGGTCACAGCAGATAACCGCTACATTCTTATCTGTGGTTTCTGGGACAAGAGCTTTCGAGTTTATTCTACAGAAACAGGTAACCCTAAATACAGCTCTCTGTTTCTTTGTGGGTCACAAAGTGGACAGCGACTATTGTCTTAATAGTCTTAATAGCATATCTAATGCCTGTGCTTACTCCTCAATAAATGATAAAGGACAGTTAATAGAATACTTCATTATTATTTGAACATAATAGCTTCGAGATGGTTTTCTAATGGAAGATAAAGGATGTCAAAGGAAATAGAAAGGCATACAGTTTTATTAGTGGTAACTTTTGAAAACCATAGTTATTTTCAGGAAACTGATCATATCAAAAGGATCTACCAAAAATTTTGTTACAAAAGTTTTATGGTTGGATTGTTTCTAGCTCTATTTATTTCATGTAGAAAGGAATTAGGTTGCATAGCCTGCTACGGGAACTGATATTTTATTTCTTTTTTTGTTTACTTAGCCTAATATTATTCAGTATATTGTAATAATAGGAGGTGATAATCACAGTAAACCTTGGTTTGACATTAACATAGAACAAATAGACATTTTTAATATAATGATGTAGCACAATTCTGGAAAAGTTCATGTGCTTTCTTATGCATATCACTCATGAAATTCATAAATAGTGTTCTAATGCCATTGCTTAAATACTGATGGAGCCATAACTCCACTTAATATTCAGTGACTGCAGCACTGACTTGATTTTCAGAGATAAGGGTTAGACTATTGATTAACACAGAGCACAGCCTTCAATAGGAATGAAAAAAAAAGAGAAAAAAAGGTTTTATCTTTGTGATTTTTTAAATCCTGTCGAAGCATGTAGTGAACTCTAATTAAGGGGCATGAGGCAAAACTTTCATTTGAACTGAATATTAATTATATGGTTAATAATTTCTAAATGTTGAAAGTACCTTAAAAAAATGAATTTGTATGATTTTGCACTCCCACCAGGAAAATTAACTCAGATTGTGTTTGGCCACTGGGATGTCGTGACCTGCCTTGCCAGATCAGAGTCCTATATTGGGGGTGATTGCTACATTGTGTCTGGGTCTCGAGATGCCACGTTGCTGCTTTGGTATTGGAGTGGCCGACATCACATTATAGGAGACAATCCAAATAGCAGTAAGTATCCTTCAAAAAAACACCTTCCTGAAAGGTCTTCTGTCACACCTCTTCATTTCAGTGTTCTTTCTGTCAGCTTCAGAAGTGATTACTAAATATATCGATTCCTTCACTTATAGATTGAAAGTTGGTATAAGAAGAGCACCACATGCTAAGAAATTCATTGCTTACTAGCCAAAAAACTGTTTAAACGCTCTGTGTGTGGTAACAGATAATAGGATGGGAGTGTAGTTCTTAAATTTGTATCACTTACAGCATCATGTCATCATAAACTAGAACAAGATGGTTATGGCCTTTAAGTGACAGGACGTATATCACTATATTTTGACTTTCCTTTCCCTAGAAATATTTTTTGGCATTTAAACTTACTCCCTTTGTGCTACAGCATGCTATATCAGCTGCTTGCCTTTTCAAAAAAAGAATGTTTCACATGCCATGGAATTATATGAAACTCCCTTGGGAAAGATCTTTCTATGGCAAGCAAACCTTTGGAGAATCCATATGACTGAATAAAAATAGAAAAAGATAAAATGTCAGGAAGAGTTTACATTTCATTTGCATGGAACTATCAGTGCTTTGCAGAGTGAAGGGGACATGATAATAATAATAGTATTAATTTATATAAAAGGGCACTTCAAGCGCACTAATTTAAAGGTCCCGTCACCCAAGCCAGAGATACGACAACAACTTAAGACAAGAGCAACTTTTATCCATATACTAGAGCTGTTCTGTACAACACCAAGTCCATTTCATCTTAAGCAGTTTCTGAATTCTGATGATTATTTTCAACACAAGGATGGAAAAAAATGTAAGAATCCATCATTATCAGTTTTGATCACTGATTCAAATACTGACTGGAGGCAGTACTGTCAGTTACAGACATGTGAGTGAAAGTATTTCTTTATCTGAATGGCTGTTAGAAAAGTGTTTTATTTCAAAGCAAGTATTTTGTTAATTTTGCAGCAGTAGATTTTATTGAGTTTTAATATTTTCCATTTGTCTGTAAGCTTAGCAAAGGGGAGGCAGATATAAGCCTGACTTTTTCACCAGATTTGATTTGCTTTTATAACAGAGGAAATGGAGGGGAAAAAATAAAATTGTGTTTCCATAACAAATTTCTCTAATTTTTATGTATATCCCAGGACTTTTTTAGCACTTAAATCTCTGATATGGAGAAATTCAGTCAGTGTCAGAGCACTCTGTTTAGGTTGACAGCATTTTGTTTCTTTGAATGCCTGTGTGATTCATGTCAAGTATTAGTAACTTCTATGTTAGGAGAAAAATAAAAAGAGCTTTCTACTTGCATTAAAAATTAAAAGTAAGACTTTTCCTTTACCTCCTCTGATTATATGGAGTTTGGACAGCCTTGCAATTAGCATCTCCTTTCTGGCTGATGCAAACTGCTTCAATTCCTTTCCAGAAAGAATTATTTTAGTCCTGATACTGTTTTGTTATCACTTACATATCTGAATGCAAAAAAGTGGTACTTTTTGGTATCTCAAGTTTAATATCTTAGCTGTGCAACTTTGAAAGTGTCTGCCTTGGACATCTTGGAAGGATATGAATTGGCTAACAGAAATAAATGAAAACAAAAATGAATTGTATGATTTCCTCTCTCTCTCTACCTCTATATGGGTAAGGCTAAAGAAAAGGTCTTATAATCAGATTAATGGGAGACTGTGCTGCAGATAGTCATGTCCAGTCAAATGAAATCTTACAGGCACAGGTATCAGAACTCAGGAAGATTAGATACCTAAGTCCACTGTGGTTGCTTTGAAATAAGACGTTACAATTTTTAAATATTCATATTGAAGACATGTTAAAGACTGATGTTGAGGAAGATTGATGTCATGAATATTATTGCTATCTCTATTCATTGAATTAAAGTTACTATGGATATGCTAATTATGTACTAGGACTGTACTATAACCACCATTTCCTGTGTTGCACAACTATCCTTATTAACAGCTACTTTGACTTTTAATGAACATTCATTAACGGAGACAGATCACAAAAACAAAGGGCCTTTAAAAACTTGTACAATTACTAAGTGCTTCTGCTGAAGTAATGACTGGTAGTTTCTGTTCTCTACCATGAACAGACGTGATAGTTGTCATATAACTGATTCCCTGTATACTAGTTTTCAAGACTGAAGCTTTCTCAACAATCCTTATGAAAATATGTCTGAAGTTTTACACATAGTTAAAACCACTGAATTAGTAAAGAAATATTTCCTAATCTACTCTTCTATAGTTGCTGGTAGAAGATTAGGATTTATCTTGTAGGAAAAATGAAAGTGAGATGTTCGCTGTAGGTCAAATCCAATTACTTAAGAACTTTAGAATCAATTTCCAGAAAGATGTAGATGATATTTTCAGGGGGGAAAAGGGGTATTGGTTTTTTAAAAGCTGTCATCTGGAGACACAGATAAGGTGTTTTAAACCACAGGCTTTAAGAAGGTGAAGAACTCAAAGGAATATTCCAAGTATAGTAACTACCTGGGTTAGATGCTTGACTTTATAATTATATTTTAAGCTGAAAGGTGGTTAATTATCAATTTCAGCTCCAATACATCCAATTAGCAAAAGGAACTTTAGTTGTTTCAGAAAATCTTAAGGAGAGAAAAAGCAAACCCCAGTCCTAAACAGTTTGTGTAGTTTAGCATTTGTATAGAAAAATGTAGATACTATTTCATTCTGAAACATAGCAGACACAATCATTTATTGTGAAATACTCTGGGGCAAAATATTTTCAGATCAAACTTCTTACAGATTCTGCTAAAGTTCCATATTCCAGAATCCAATCTTTACTGAACAACTTTTATGCCGACTATCTAACCTCTCAGACTTGTGTAGAGTCTTTTGCTGGAATACTTGTGCAGGAGTGTGCTCAGTGGGTGACCTCAGCTGTGTCTGTGGGAAATACAGAAACAGCTCTGGTTTAAAGAGAAGAATTGAGAAAAAATTGTGTCTTGGATAAGACTCTTGCAAGTGGCTGCTGTAGCTCCTTTAAGACCATGGTAACCTTCATTTTATAATTTTAAAACAATTGTTCCAAGCAATGCATTTATTACTTTTAATCTACAGTAAGCATAAAAAATGAGTCTCTGGTTTAGTTTGCACTTGTCATTGAAGTTTTACCAGATTTTAACTACTATGTTTTCCACAGAGTAGCTTTCAAAAATAACCTGTAAGAAACCTTTGATTAGTTTGTCCAGAAAGTGGGAGACTAAGTTCTTTACCACTAGACACTGGGAGAATTCAAGCCCTCATTCCCATATACACAAGCGTATGTTGACTATTAGGCATAAATTAATGTGGGAGGGGACCCTGTGAACCTCCAGCTTTACTAGAAAGCAAAATTCTTTTCGATGCTCTTGTCTATGGATCTTACATGACACGATGATTGTGTATAAGTAGAGATAAATCAAGAAATCAGGAGCCCAAACTGCATACCTTCAACAGCAGCATCTAGGGCAAATCTGTTTCCTATTTGTACTTTCTCCGGTCCAGCAAACGGGTTTCATGGCCATGCCATTGCTAAGCTCCAGTAGAGGTGACAGAAAAAGGTCCTAGACTAGACTAAAAAGACTAGACTAAAAGGCTGGTGTTTGGGGATGCTCCTGGAAAGTGAGAGATGTGGCATGATTTTCTGTAGACTGAAGTGCAGTTGAATGCAGGGGTTTATGTATGCTTGAGCCTCCCTTTATTTCTTTATCCTTGCTTAATTAGGTATCACCTTTGGGAAAAACACTGAATGAAACTTAGTCCTCTTGCCAGGGTCAGATACCTACTTTCTAAGCCAAAATTGCCAATCTGAACTAGCTAATCTGAATCTGCGCTTTATTAAGAACTTGATGACTTGATCATGTAAATCTTCAGTTGAGAGAACAGCAAAATATATCTGTTTTCTCTTAGTAAGGCACAGCATACACAAAGGGCATAGTTTGCATATTTTAATTCTTTGAAATGATATGGGAAATGTAAATCTTTGCAGTTCTTAGAGATTGAATAGAAAAAGTATTGTGATGGTTTTTGACAATTTGTGGTTTGAGTTTTTTTCTTTTATGATATATAGGGATTTGCTTTAGGTGAGTGTTAATTTGTATACAAATTTCTTCTCACATAACAACTGTACTAGTCATCACAACAAGGAGCAAAGAGAGGGTATGATATGCCCTGGAGTTCAACATGTATCATAATAGTTGTTTTATTTTTATATTTTATGGTTGCTTTACTGAACGTCTATCTCAAACAAGTGACTTTGAAAATGAGAATTATCTCAGAGTCTTTGAACAGGTATGCCAAAGTGGATGATAGAATTTCAGAAAAGTGAGGGACAGATGCTTTCATCTGAAACAGACACAAATTCAGAATCTAATTTGGAAGTGATAAAAATTAATTTGCACACTTTAATTGGAATCAGACTCCTGCATGAAAGAAAGGAAGGGTAGGCAGCTTGTGTTAAAGGCTGATTGAATTTTTTGTCAGGTAACTATGTTGGACTTGGCCACTTATCCTCTTGAGCCTCTCCATGCAATATATTACATTCACCCTCTGACTGGTGTTCTTTAAAAGGATCAATGCTATTCCTGTTTTTTCCCTAGAGCCCATTATGTCATTGATCTTGGGACTTGACATTTCTTATTACCTATTGTAGCTTCCAAGAAGATGGCCACAAGAGGTGTGAGAGTTAACCCCCCTTTTTCTAATGGGAACTGTGCTGACCATTGGAAAATATTGTGTCTATCAGCCCTAACCTGGGTTTGTTTAGCATTGTAACATAATCTTCAAAGGTGCTAACAATTCACCCTGCTCTAGTGAGTGTATTCTGTATATATCTAAAAGGAAAGATAAACATTACCATAAAAGATCTTTGTCAAGTTAACATGTCTGTCATAAAGTGTAGCTTTTTGTATTTGTTTTACTTAACACGATTTTAAAACAATTTAAAATTGTCAACCTCGAAGGTTCTGAAAGTTTATGTCTTGAAAGAATAGTTGTTCTGAACTCAGAACATTCACTTACTATGTCCCTCTACAATTTAATATGCCCTAGCTTAACCCTGAAAGGGCAGTAGTTTGAAAAAAACCACTGTCAAGTGGACTGGATGGCTGTCTGAAGGTCCTGCACAATCACATGGGCACACATACTATCTGCTTTGTCTATTTAAAGAGTTATTATGGCACTTGTACATTGGTACAATTTAAGTAATAATTTTTGAAATATAGTGTCTTAGCACTGTTCTGACAGAGTGGAAACTCTCTGAAAAGTAGTTTGTAGTTTTTACTGGCACTGTCTCTACTCTGGTAGCCAAGATATCTCTCTCCTAGGACTGCTATGTAGAAGTAAATGAGCCAATAATCCACCTGAGCTAAGGCAGTTATGTCTAGTATTTTATCAACAGATGCCTGTGCCCATGCTTTTCTGCATACTCCATGGGAACTGTACAGTTCAGGGTGGTCCAGCATCTTGCCAAACATCCCAAAGCTATTTAGTGGAAAAGATAGGACGAGATACTGCAGATTCATACTCTTCTGTCCTCCACTATGTATTTCCTTTTGGAGTCTGGTTTGGTGCAAGGTACCTGAAAGTCCAGTCACCTGGGTGAATTGTTTGTAGCTGTATGCAATGCTGCTCACATTTCTTAGCCAGAGCTGAGAATATTCTGAATATGTTAATATTTTTCTGTTAGCAGTCTTTCTTTTACACTCATTGATCCCTCATGTTGTAGACATTTTTACTGATTATTTCCTCTTTTGAGATACTCATATTTATCGGTTGTAGCCTTATCTTTTCATCAAACTCCAGTATATTTTTTCCTGACCGTATATATTCAAGAAGGCTATTACATTTTCACTCCCATGAAAGCCATAGTACCTTCTAAGATTTTTTTTTCTGATGAGCATCCCCTCAAAAGTTCTGACGAGCAAATAGTAAAGTAAATTATTTTTAGCAAATAATTCAGCTATAGCCTTGTACTTGCTTTTGTCAAAGTCAGAGATGAAATGGAAGCCTTGTGGTCTCATTTTTCTTTATATAGAAGACTCCTAGATTTGTTCCCATAGCAGTCTGTACATAATTCCTGTAAAAGGACAATAAGAGAGAACTACTAACACTGTCTGTTCTCTTTCTTTCCCTCTTTTTTTTTTTCCTTACCTGAAAAAAAGAGCACCATTTGTTCACAAAGAACCTGACAATAGTATTAAGCAATATATTTTTCAGTGAGAAGGGAAGATGTGTTTTATTTTAGATTTTGTAGAAAGACTTACTTGTTTGGAAATACAGTGCTCATTTTTTTTCCTTTGCCCTCTAGTAATTCAGTTCAAAGGTGCTCCTTTGGGGAAATTACAGGGAGTTTACAGTGATGGTATCTCAGTTCTTAGGTAAGATATTTTCACCTGCAATTCCCTTAGAGCTGCAGCCTTTGACCTTTGGCTGCATCTATCAGTGGTGATGTGACAGTGACAGAATATTTTGCTAGATTTTGAATGATTCTTGGAGTTCACAACTTCTGTCCTTAGCAATAAAATGTAATATGACTGAGGTTCATGCCACAGCTTTTTCTGTAGAAAGTATCAGTGAATAATTTTTTCTTTGAGCCCTTAAGGGTAAAAAATCCCATTTTCAATTACTGCTGGACTGTTACTGCTAATAATATATGAGATAATGTATTATAATGATAATCCATTATTAATTTGTATTTACTGAAAAACAAGACAAAACAAGGCTTATAGATATATGTTTCAGGGCAGTTGTTTCTTATAAGCATTTTCCTTTATAAAAAAATAAGTCAATTAAATATGCTTAATTTGTGTATCCTGAATTTTTACAATTCCATGATATTGTAGTGCTTTCTTAGGAAACACAGAGGAAAATGTCCTTTAGGAAATTGTGTTATTTCTTTTTCTTTTAAAAAATTTCTTACAAAGTAATAATTTGAGTCATTCAGTTTGATGCAGTCTGATGAAATTTCTGTAACCAGATCTTAAGCCAAGATGGCCCTTGAGCATAATTTCTCTTTTTTTCCAGGAGGACATAAAGAAGGGGGAAAAAAACAACTAACCAACCAAACCAAACCAAACCAAACCAAACAAAAAAAAAGTGGAAAATTCTGAATTTGGTTTAATTGCTTTTTCTTTCTCTTTCTGTTATGCACATGGAGGAAACAAAACCTTAAAAGGAGATAGCAATGCTGATGGGGAAATTATAAAAATCCACATCTTGAAATGTAGCCATCTTTTATGAGATACAAAAACCATCTTTCTCTGTTTCTTCTGACATCCATCCTTCCCTAGCAGTAGAGCTAAACCCATGACAAGCTAGTTTCAGTTCACATCTTCAGTTTCCAGACCAAAAAGAAACGTTTCTTGCAATCTAGATTAAAGCTTGGGAAACTAGGACTTACTGGGGTAGCTGTTTACTTTAGAGGTAAGAAAGTGTTAGTGTGTATGTACATTGCAACAATAAGACCAGTTAGACTGAGGCAACCTCTACCCTAGGTCCAAAACTGAAGTAAATCCATGGTTGGTAGTATTCAGCTTATTCAGAAAGATATTAAAATATATGGAATTTTTATTAAAATTTTCATGAGAGGAGATGTTAGGGTTTGGCAAGAAATACTCTAGATTCATGCTAAATTTTCAAGAATTATCGTTCTATACATTCTGGCTACCCAAATTGTAAGCAAGAACTTTAAGCTAAACAGACAAAGAAATGGGTTGCTATAATAGCTACAAAATGACAAACCCAGCCCTTCAAAGGAGTTTTTTAATAGAGGAGTCAAAAGGAAAGACCAAGAGGGATGATTTATTCTCTAAGTACATCAGTGGAGAAAAACACTAGAGAAAGAGAAGACCTGAAGCTAAAGGACAATGCTTTTCTTAGAAAAGAACAAAGAGATGCTAGAATAAAGAAACAGGAATAAATTTAATCTGAAATTCAGAATATTTCTTTCCTTTAGAGTAGGAAAGGTCTGAAATATCCTTCCAAGTCATGTACCCAGATAGCCATTTCATTAATTTATTAACTGGTTTATATGATGTGAGTGTCCACAATAAAAAAGACTAAAGTCATTGACCCACAAAAGTCTATCCAAGCCTCCATTCTTAATGTCTATCTTTCAGAAACCTATACAAGATTGCTTAGCTACCCAGGGAGTTCCGTTTTTAATTTGGTTTAGTGTTTAAGTATATTTCCAGTTAGGAAACTGCATTTTATTCAAGAGTTGAATTATGTGCAGCCATTCCCCCAATGGACCTTGCAGTGAAGAGAGAAAACACTTTAAATATTGTGCAGCCTCCTGTCTTATTCTCTATATCAGTTGTATGACTCTCCTTTAAGCTCATTTCTGTAAATGCAGGTACAAGACTTTCACCTTTCTGGTCTACAGTGGCAAAGTAGTTCTTGCCTTCTATTTGCTGTTCTAAGGTATTGCATTGAAAGTTCATGTTGCGGGAGTTTTACTTTCTGGCTCCATAAATTCTTCTCTATATCACTTCATTCCAGAACAGAATCTCTCTCCAGTGAACAGAGTTTATGCTCGTCCAGGAAAATTAACCTTCCACCTGGCTACATTGAAAATGTATAAAACACATTTCACTACCTTTTTATTTACCTAGGCAATGCAGAGAATGATATAATAATGGCTTTCTCTTGTCATTGAGAAATTTTGACACTTTGCATCAAATTTGTCATTCAAATTTTGCATCAATTTTATATTACAAGCATGTCTTACCAGCAAAGATTTTATATTATCTCATAGATAACATTATTGGTTAGTGTTTGATTAAGAATCAGTTTCCATCTCCTAACTGCATGCTCTAATTTCCACGCCCTATTTTACTTATATGTAGCTCGTAATATAGACCTTTCAATGGAAAAAATTTAAGATCTGTCATTGAACCAGCTTCTGTGCCACCCATGTTGTCCACAGTCAGTTCCATATAAAACTGATTTAAATCAAAACATTGTATTACTAAGACAAATATCTTGGGGAAAAGTACCTATAGCCCATTTTAACATAGCCATGTTTATCAACTATACCCCTCATCCTATCAAAACCAGATAATAACAAGATTCCCATTTCCAACACAGCATGGTGACTAGTATTAATTTTTACTTAATTTTTACTTCCAGTTCTTCTTGACAGAACTGTGGATAAACCATTTTGTTATTTTGCATAGAATTAATGTTACAGTAATTTATCTGTAGTTCCCTGGGTAATTTCTTTTATCCTTTTTAGGTATTTCAACTACATGGGCAGAACTCCAGTCCTTTGGAATGTGCCAATTTTTTTGTATTTGATTTGTACAGTGTAAATATAACCAGATGAACTCTGTGTTATCCAGCAAGTTGTTAATTTTTTGTTCACAATTGACTTGCTTTGCCTGGCAAAGCAATATCAAATACTGAGCATCTGTTATTGTTAGAAACAACAGAAATGTCACTCTTTGTCATATAAACACTCCATAAATGCCTACTTGTTTGAACCCAAAATAAAATTAATTGCCATCCTGAATATGAAGAGTAAATATTTAGGGAGTAGTCTATCCTATTCTCTAACAAGTTTAATGTGATAAAAATAGCATAGGTATTCATATTGATAGATCTAAAATTGCATATACCCATAACCATTTGTATGCATATATTAATCTGTAAACATTCCATGTGTCTCTGAATCAATATTATCTATACAGTAGTAGTATGTTTGTAGTACAGTGCTGTTCTCTTCTCTTCTCTTTCTACCCCCAGTTTCATGAAACAAATTATGATCATTAATACAAGAACATCTTCAACTCACCACTCTTTAGGTTCATAGCAGAATTCTGAAGACATATATACTCACAGAAAATCTTTCAATTACAGCTGTTTGTAATACCACCACACTTTGTGTTCTTTTAATTAATTTATTACTGCATTGGAAACTTGTTCTTATGAAACTTTATGCTACCTGAATATATTTTGCTCATTATGCTAAGTATGAGATATTTAATCACGCTGAACCTCTCTTTGATGCTTACTGATTTGAAGGAAATTATAACAAAGTCCTTTTGCTGATAAATCAGGTCTGATTTGTCATTCCTTGTTGTTTTCTTTTTCTTGTTCTTCTCACTTTTTATTTCTTTAACAGGTGATTATCCAGCTCCTCGCGCTGTTCTAACTGGCCACGACCATGAAGTTGTCTGCGTGTCGGTCTGTGCAGAGCTGGGACTTGTTATCAGTGGTGCTAAAGGTCAGAAATGTTTTTATAATTTAAATCTTAACATTTTTAGAGTCTTTTTTAGTGGGACTTCTCAGACTTTCCGCACACCACATATACTTTTATCATGCAAAGTAGTCTCTACTAAGATGTGTTGTGGTTCTGGGGGAATCTGAAGCAGTTTACTCTGAAAATTGTTACTTACCACTGTACTTCTAAGTTTAGATACAAAGTAAATGGTTCATTCCTTCCAACCATTAGTCTTTGCAGCTATTCCCGAAGTTCTGGGAGGTCATTTTATAAAAATGTATGCAATAATTCTGACAATATCTAGTGATTTTTAAGAAAGCTATAGATAGAGATGTGTATTTTGGGGAGGTCCAACTCCAAGTTTTCCACTCTGATCTTAAATGAATAGTAATTTGTAGCATTGACCCCACTCTCCAGGGAAGCAGGATCAGTTTGCTTGGCTTTGGATCTGTGTACATTTTATCCAGTAGAGGTTTTTTTTGCAGTTATTTCTAAATAATAATGAACAGCTGGAGGTTTGTTGTTACCTCTCTTAATGTTTTTCAGTCATCTGTTCACACTTTCTCGTTGTTATGTATGAAATCCAGAGTACCCAAATATTGCTAATGCAAGTGTTCAAAATACTTTCCAAACCTCCAGCAGCCTCCTGTAAACTGTTAATCAGTGTAAATAAAGCACCAGCCTCAATGAGTGTTTGCTTCACCCTTCCTTACTCTGTTTCTCCTTGGTTTGTTATATTTTAGTTGTTTTACCCATCTTCTTCTCTTGCCCACTAATTCCACGTCCACTTTTCTCCCCCACAGCTCTCTCATTCAGCTTCTTAATTTGTCAAATTGCATGTCTTTTTCTCTTTTCCTCTCCTATTTGCCTCTCCCTCCTCCCCCTCTTCTCTTAGTTTCTTTTGTGCTACATCATCTCTTCTCCCTTCTTGTTTCCTTTCTATACATTACCCTTGACCTTCCTTAAAGTTCTTTTTTTTATATATTTTCCTGTCTTATTTCCACTCTACTCCTACATCCATATCCAGTGACTTGCTTTCTCTGTCTACAGTGATGCCTGTTTTATTCATCCCCATGGATATCTTTGTACACCTTTTTAAAAAGTTTGCTACTTCTGAGGGTAAGAAGAAGGTGATACTTGCTCTGCTGGCTTTTGCTCACAGCTGAATTCCTGGGTTATTTTTTTTATACTGCCTTGGAGCTCAACATTTATTTTAAAAGCTGAGTATGAAACTTTTGAGTAAAGTCATTTTTAACTGGAAATCCTAATGGGTCATTAACTCCTATAATGGCATACTACATAACAGTCATAGGCAAACTGAAGACATTTGGGAAGAAAATGCACAGTGATGCTGATCCTAAAATTTTTCTCTTGCAGCATTGCTATTTCTTACCCTTTAAGGCAGCTTCATACACTCTTGCTGCCATAATAGTCTACTCTTTCAACTATCTTTTTATAAATGTCCTTTTCCTAACATAGATGGAATCTGTACTCTGTTATCTTCTGCTTCATTAAGTGTATGATACTTTGGTAACTTACACATTTTTAGAGGTAAAGGCTGACGGAGAACCAAAGACTTTTAAATCAACTTGAGAATATGTTTGTAATTGATCAAGAGAAATGGAGGCCCAGTCTGTCTCCTGAGGTACTCTTCTCATGTTCTTCGTCTTGAAACTCTAACCTGTATAAAAACTGCAGAGTGAAAAATATATTTTTTTTATTGCTGTTTTCCAAGAGATGACTTTTTTTAAAGCTTCTTCTTCAGTTCTGCTCTTTCCAGTCTTTTCCAGTTTCTTAGATTGTATCTCATAGTAGGGCTACATTGCCCTGCCAACCTGGCTGAGTGCAGCCTGTGCTTCCTGGTGGGCAGCTGTTCCTCCGGAGCTGGCTGTGGCACAGCACTCAAGAACCTGCTGAGGCAGGGAGACAGCAAATATAGGGCTCCTCTGAGGAAAATCCTGTGCATCAGGTTGATTTATGCATGTTCCTACCCAGCAAACCCAAAAGAAAGTGGTCAGTCTGTACGTCCTTACAATAGCATCCTAAATCAGATGTGCCTTTTGTGTCCATGACAACTCAGCTGTGAAGGTATTACACTTTTCTTTGGAAAAATCTAACAAGGTAACTTTTCTAAACGTGCAGGTATCACTTATTGTAACATTCTGGCACTTTAGTGTTTCCAAAGCTGAAACTCAACTATTTGAGAAAATAAGTTAATTCCATTGCAGTGGTACATGGACACAGTCAAGCTTGAGGTTCCTCCACATAAGACTTTATGCAAACACAGATAAAAACATATTTTCAGAGGGTTCACAGATGAATTCACTGATGCTGTGATTTATTCTACCTGGGCAAACCCAGCTGCTCTGTGAATTTCAGAGAAGTTAGGAGGGTTTAACGTGGGGCGGCTGAGTCTGCCAATATGATTTTACTTTAAGGGTCATAAGCCAGTTGGATAAGGAAGAGATTACTGTGCTGCCCAGGAATATCCTGTGATTCATAAAAGAAAACAATTAGTATTTATTGTGACTCATTACATTTATCAGAGACTCTCTTTCGTCTTTTGCATCTCTTTCAAAAGAGCTTTTCTCAAAAACCTTGAAATGAAAATAGCTTAGTTTTGCTTAAAATGTTCATTTTAATTTTCTTAGCTATTTGTTTCCTTCATGAGCAGTAATAAAAAGACATTAAAATCTTATATTAAAATCTCTCTGGAGTAAATGGAGTTATAGTGTGATCTCCTAAAATCTCGTATAGTCTGAGTATCATTGTAACTCTGTTGGCTATCAGATGACTCCCTTTGCTAAAACAATTCAGGGAAACCTATGCATAATATGTTCATTGGAGCACAGGATCTACAGGAACTGCCACTGTGTGTAGGAGAAATGTACAGTAATACAATCATATCCCCTCAGGGAGTTGCTCCTACTAGTCACTGATAGAGCCCCATCTATTTAATTTGATTGGACAGGCTGAAAAGAGTTCATGTTGTTGGAGAAAATCAGTAAGACTGAGGATTCTGAATGCTTGGAAAAAGGAAAGAGTATTTTAAAAGATAGATCGATGAAAACTACTACCACTTTAGGCATGTTGTATCTATTTTCTCGATATGCTAGCTCTTACATTTCCTTTCCTGTTGCATGGTTTAAATTCTTTGGGCAAACATTGCAACTTCTCATATTTATGCAGGACTAATGTGAAATAAAATTAGAGTGAAAAATATATTTGTGCACAGAGTATATAGTTTGTATAAGCAGCAAATGTATGATATATTATGTTTTCATATGCAGAAGGTCCTTGCCTAGTACACACAATTACTGGAGATTTGCTGAGAGCCCTGGAAGGAACAGAAAACTGCTTGTATCCTCGCTTAATTTCAGTATCTAGTGAAGGTCACTGCATCATCTACTACGAACGAGGACGGTTCAGCAATTTCAGCATTAATGGCAAACTCTTAGCTCAGATGGAGATCAACGATTCAACCAGGGTAAATCTAAAAGCAAACAAACATTTTTTGTGTGTCATCTTTATTATCAAAATAAATTGAATTTATTTCCTATATGGTTTAAAGGTAACCATATATGTAAAATTGGTGCCTTCTGGTTAAAGTCATTCAAACACATAGTCTTTCATCACCATCTCCAAATACAAAAATGCACTTGAGCTTTTCCAGAAATAAATAAGAACAAATAGTTCATGATCCCACACAATTCCTAGAATTTTTGTTTGGAATTAAATTTCAGTGGGAAATATGTCTTTGAAACAAAATCCTCTGCAAAGACTTCATTCTTCATTTATTAGCCAAGACAGGAATTCATGCCTTCGGGATTCTGCTCTCTCACCAGTGATTGAAGTAGCATTAAGAATGCAGATCACTGCTCTGCTTTAGGTGTTAGTGAAGGCATCAAGTATTGTAGAACAAACTATGTTATGTAGAAATGTTATGTGCTGAACTCAAGTATTGGCAGATTCCGCTAAAGAGCTTTTTTATTATATATCATGTTTAAAAACATACAATTGTTTTATTTAAAATGCATTTGGATTTATTTAAAATACAAAATTTGTTGGTTTGTTTTTTGACTGAAAGAGGCTTGGGACTCTTTTTCTTGAAATTTAAAGTGGATAGAGCACAAGAGAATGATTATAAGTTGATTAATTTTTTTTAATATTGAGATAATATCCATAAAAGCTAACTGTGTGCTGGGGATTTGTCTTTTTCTCCTGAAGGCCATCCTCCTGAGCAGTGATGGGCAGAACCTGGTGACAGGAGGAGACAACGGTGTAGTGGAAGTATGGCAGGCCTGTGACTTCAAGCAGCTCTATATTTACCCTGGCTGTGATGCTGGCATAAGAGCTATGGATCTGTCTCATGATCAGAGGTGAATTTGCCTTTCATATTTGCATGTAAATGCTAAAATTCCACAAAGTATACATCATGAACTTTAAGTTATGAATTTATTGTATGCAGTGGTTAACAGGATATGTAAAAAAAACATTATCCCCATTTTCTTGTTGATTTATCTGACTCAACACTTCCTTTGATCCTTGAGTTATCATGCAAGCACTTAACATTAAGGTGAGATCTTATAACACTGAAGTCAGTAAGGCAGACACTCTGCCAGGAAAATATGACTAAAATTGCATTAACTGAAGAACATAGGAATAGTCAGGCTGGATCAGAATTAACCAGTGCCTGAAGAAAACAAAAGTTTTTGGTACCTTTCTGATTTTCAGCCANGCCAGGAAAATATGACTAAAATTGCATTAACTGAAGAACATAGGAATAGTCAGGCTGGATCAGAATGCAACAGTATTAACCAATGCCTGAAGAAAACAAAAGTTTGTGGTACCTTTCTGATTTTCAGCCGTGTAGAACTTGAGGACTTCTTGGGGTTGCATCTAGCCCATAATGTGTAACATTTTCAGTGGATTGATCCACAAGGATTGAGTGTGGTCCTTTCCTTTAACCTTCCTGAGCAATGGAGATGCAGTGTACATGCCTAGATTTTTGCAGTACTGCTGTGGCACTGAAATGCCCACAGTCAGTGTACAAGAAACATGCATCAGGTCCCTCAGTCTTCTACTATGATTATAACGTAAGCCTATATGTTGCATTTATGCAGAGTTATGAGTGGGGTTTTTTTTGCATCATGCATCAGTCTTGTATTTCTTATATATACAAACTCATGACATGCAAAGAATTCCTAGGATATTAGAAAAATCATACAGCATTCATTTAATTTTTTCTTACACTTTTCAGCTTTCCTATCTATTTTGTAAAGCAACAAAAACACCTTTAAGCAAAATAGGTGTCTAATTTACTCATGTATACATAGATGACCTGAAACAATTTTTTTGCCTCAAACTTACTCTTATTGAAACTAACTTACAGGAAGAAGCCTGTTCACTTTTAGAGCTTTGCCAGTTTATACATACATAATATACTCTGATTTGTTCAAAGGGATTTATTTGCACCGAAAAAAATTCCAGCTAGCCTATTTTCTCCATCTCTTATTGCAATGCAAGGCTGGGAAGCCCCATCTCTACAAAATGCTTTAAGGACCTGCTTAGCTTTAGTCACAGAATTAAGCAGAGAGTGGTTTTTGTATGGTTTCATAGAAGTGGTGCTAGACACCTTATCTAGTATTTAAACTCAGCTACCAGAATTAGATATGGGGTAACCGGAAAATCACCTCAACTATTGCTACCAAAACAACATAAATCTGGGGCTACATTTCAATGTGAAGCTTTTTAGGAGTACTAGAGTGTGATCAGCTTATGATTAAGGAAGCAGTTCAGTTGTCTTCACAGAGGCACCTCATTATGTCTGGGAGTCCCTGGATATCCAGCTGATCCCAGCTGCAGCCCCAAGTGCAGAGAGCTCCACGTGTCCTGTGTGCCAGCTGCCAGCCAGCATAGATATGTCAACTATCCCAGGTCACCTCTAGTGTCATGAGATACCTGAAATTATGTAGCTGGGTTCTAAAACATCTGAATGAAAGTGTTTTCACACAGATGTCTTCTTGTGAGCTAGAGGAATAAGTTTCTGAAATAACGGTGGTGATTTATTTGCTACAGCCTGTGGAATCTAAAAGACAGTTAAGCTCATCCTAAAGAGGTCTCTCCTCAGAGACCTATAGAGAGTTGATCTCAGGCTGCACTGAAGGTACTGATTAGGGCCTAATTTGATTGTCTACCCATCGCCAGTTAGTTCTGTTTGAGATACCTCGGTAGTCTGAGGTATCTTGGGTGACATATGGCAGAGGACCTAGTGAAGACCTCTACCTTCTGTAGAGGCAGCTGGAATCAAGGCAGGATACATGAGAACATCTCAAATGACATTATTCTGGAACACCTGTCCTACAAAGACAGGCTGAGAGAGTTAAGGTTGTTCAGCTTGGAAAAGATTTAACTTTAGGGAGACCTCAGTGTGACCTTTCAGTACTTAAAGGAGGCTTACAAGAAGGAGGGAGAGCAACTTTTTACTTGGGCAGGTAGTGATAGGAAAAGGAGGAACAGTTTTAACCTAAAAAAGAGAGAGATTTAGATTAGATATTAGGAAGAAGTTCTTAGAGGGTGGTGGGACACTGGAACAGGTTGCCCAGAGAAGCTGTGGATGCCCCATTCCTGGCAATGTTCAAGACCAGGTTGGATGGGGTCCTGGGCACCCTGCTGTAGTGAATGGTATCCCTGCCCATGGCAGGGGGGTTGGAATTAGATTCTACGATTCTAAGATTCTTTGCTTTTAACTATGTGAAGGTGAGTGAATGGACCTCTAATCTCCCTTAACCAGAATGGCAACATGGAAGTTTGGCTCATATATCAACACTGAAATGTAGCATCTCCATTGCAAATTGAATCCCACCCACGATCTTAATCTTCAGACACTGTTGCAAAATGTGCCCTGTTCTTTTAGCTTTTTTACTGTTTATGATAAACTATCCCTCGTGAAGGTAAAGGAGAATTAACAGCACTATCTTTGGTATCTTTTTTAGAACTCTGATTACTGGCATGGCTTCTGGAAGCATCGTAGCTTTTAACATAGATTTTAACCGGTGGCATTATGAACATCAGAACAGATACTGAAACTGAATGAAGAACTGAAAGCCCAGGTAAAGCTGAGAGCACAAGTGCTGCAATGAAAGGTGTAGTCTCTGGTGGAAAACCACGTCTGCATTGACCTCCGTTGTACATTCCATTACACCCAGCAATAGCTGTACATTGTAGTCAGCAACCATTTTACTTTGTGTGTTTTTTCACAACTGAACACCAGCTGCTGAAAAGCAAGCTTGAATCATGTAAATTATATGAATTAGGAAATGTTTTGGTAATTATTTCATATATCTTTGTTTATTGAGAAAAGGTAGTAGGATGCGCCACAAGAGACTTTTGAAAATTCTGGGGAATCTTGTGTCCAGTTATTTCAATGTTTAGGCTTTGAACCTAACATGCATCCCATCTCCAGCCTCTTTTCAAGCTGAGATTAAAAAAATATGTTTGATACTTTGTACATCAGATGCACATCTTAACTTTAAAGGGATACTTTTGTAAAAGTAAAACCTTGTATAAAGAACAAAACTGTTTCTTAATTTTATTGTGGAGTTACAACTTGCATGTACTTTAAACCGGATGTCTTGAAGGAACAGGTGCATTCACACAAATCAGACTGGAGATCTGCCTGAGGGTACAGCTTGTTTTAAAGGGTTGAATTTGGGAGCAAACAATAGTTTTGACATTTCTACCCACACATGTTTTTCACTTTTTGACTCTAAAGTTTACCCCTATGAAGTGGAGTTCTGCTCACGAAGCATTTGGATAAAAAGCCATCATTTGCCATATTTATACTTTATACAATAGAAATTAATTTTCTCCCTTTTAAATTCAAAAACTAGACAGAAAGGGAGAAAAGAGGGAAGTTCAGTTTAGTGCTTTGTAATTCTTAATGACTCCCAATACAGACAAAGTGCTATACTTCCGGATTATTAATATTTGGCCTACAAATCACAGGCAAGAGAGACCCCATTGATGTTTTTTACCTTATTTTTCTTCTAAGGAGCTGAGCCTTAGCTTCATTGTAAAGGTGACTGAGGTTGTTCTTTTCAGTTCTTCTGAAAATCTCACCTGAAGCCACTCAGATTAAGGCACTTCATCTTTTACAATACTGTAATGATAATTATTTGAATAATTTTCTGCACATTGTACTGATCAAATTACACGCCCAGGGGTACATACACTTTAATTCATGTTTCTTCTTTGTATATTTGGTGACTGTATTGTCATAGATGTACATATTGTGTCGGTAGGGCTATGAGGCATGTAACAGGAATGTAATTTTCTCAGAATTTACACTCACTTGCAGTCATTTATTTAAAAAGATAATTGATTCTTTGTATTGGCACTTTGCACCAGAAACATATCATTATTTATTGATGTGATTACTTATTTGTTATCCACCTTGTATTAGTAAGTTTAGCACTAAATTTCCTTCTTCATTGTTGTTTGTATTTATAAGATTCGGCAATCATGGGGATCAGCGTAATGATTAAGTTATTCATCACCTGTCTGTAAGCAATATCTTGAGTTTGTAGCTTAGAATTGGGAGACTATTGAACATCTGGAAGACCAGTTCATTTCATCTTGAGATCATGGTGAAATATTTTGGATATATAAATTCCTTAAGCTATTGTAACCATGTTTTATTGCAAAGATGTAAAATATGCCAGATGTGTGTGAGTTGGAAATCAAAACGAAAAATAAAATATGCAAAGAATTCAGGGATTGCTTTTCATTTCAATAAACTTTTTGTCAAAACATTGACATTATCATTAGGAACAAACAATTATTTTAAGAAATCCTTACTGACATGCCAAGTATATGCCAAAAAAAATGCATATCTGGGTGGTTGTGTTTCCTAGGGTCTCAGGAAAAAACCCAGAGGTTACAGAGTGAGTTTTGCAACTCTTTTGATTGTCTTATCAATTTAATTTTATTTTGGACATTGAAAGTTAGATATCTACAGTATCTACATAGCAAGACAAAACAGTTGGGATAAATAGCCTTTTCAAAATGCTGAGGTCCCTGCAAAGATTGCAGCATGTAAGTGGAGATAGATATATGTCTGAAAGTCAGATGTCTAAGTTAAGGTAGCAATCGTAAGCAAAATACTTTCCTCATAAGTAGAAAACTCTGAAAAGTTTTCTAATTCTCAATAGCAGAATAGCAACCAACACTTCAATTTGTTGCCCAACTCATTGCCTTTACATTTAGAAGGATTGTTCTTTAAATATTTATCAAAATGCACTAAACCCAATACTTGAGAACGTTATTAGAATACAATATACATTTTAGCAGGTACTATTTATATCAATCAGCTTTTGAATATAGAATAACCTAAATTGATTATTTTGGAGCTGGAGGGGATATGGGGGAAGAGATGAGAGGATTGGAGTGTTAATAGTATCATGAGAAACAGTTTAGTGATATGTCACAACCTCCATTCAATCATTATATGAGTATCACCTATAATTTCATATATTATTCAACAAATTGATTTAAAAATACACCGTTGCAATTAAACAAAAATGGATATTGCTATTATTTTAATTAATACTGTTATTTTCATGAAGTCTCCCAGCATGATGTGAAATACAATTTAGTTACAAATTAGAAGTTTTTGTGCTCAAGCAAACCTTTACATGAGAAATTTGTCATGGGTTACAAGAGCTAAAAAAAAAAATCCCACTGTATTGTATTCACAGGTAGGGGTACCCAAACAAGTTGGGCTCGTAATAATAGTAGTAATGTAATGTTACTACTACTGCTACTGCTACTACTGCTAATAATAATAATAATAATAATAATGTACCGACTTCATTGTGGTTTAAATTATAAAAATAGAATTTCCACAAAGGCACAGGACAAGGAGAATATGTTAATGGGCTGGTATAGTTACATAGACCAGCTTGATATAGTTTTTGTGGTGGAACACTCCTACTACCTTTTAATCTCTGTTTAATTTCTATTTTTTAAGAAAAAAAAATTGTATGATTGGGTCAGGATATTTAAATTCCTTTATTACATTTGTTGATTTGTGTTAATTATACTAGCATACACTTATCTGTTGCAGGGTCTCTTTTTCTAAACAGACAATATACACAGATCTCCAATTTACATCATAAGTCTTTTCCAAAGCTTCAACTGCCCGTTTCTGTCACACAGTAAATCTAGTCTGACTTGCTTCTGAGAGTCTCTGAGAACTGCTTGCAGAACATGAAGCAGCTTTGACCAAACCAGTTAAATGCAATTAATCTCTCAGCTAAGGGAGATGCAGCATTAAGGGTGAAACTGTGCAACTAAAGTATGCCTACGATCCGAATAATGCACAGTTATTGGCTGTGTTTCTGCCAGTTCACCCTAGGTTAAGCACTTGACTATAAGCCATTACCATACAGGAGAAACGATGCAACAACTGTGAGGTGTATTCCTTGTCCAGATCCTACCACTGTTGGAGGAAATGCTGCTTTCTCTACATGAGCAATAATAAAATAAAAGCAGCTGTGTATTTTCCCCAAGGAAAGACTAGTTAGGTTCAATTTACTGGGAGAGCTTTGGATAAATAATGATTATGCTAATAGAGAATCTTGTGGGTTGTGCTTGTAGAGCTAAAAATGCTGCTTGTGAACAACAGTTGTGGTGAGTGCTTGTTATAATACAGTGCATCAACCCTGCTGACAAGCAAGCAGGGTGTTTGAAGCAAGCCTTGTGCTCTCAGGGATAAAAGCATTTGAAGCAGACACAGGGAGCGAAGGGCTGACTTATGACAACAGCAAGAGAACCACCTCCTGATACAAGATGTCTAGTACATATAAATATTTTATTTGGATACTTATAGCTGGAGTTTATGCTCACATTTTTCAAGGATTTAACTGTGGACTGGTTTTATTTAGGCTTAGGTGTGGGTGTGTGAGTGTGTTACTTGCAAACCTGAAAATTCATGGACTAAAGTTGGCATTTAAAGAAGAAAAAAAGTACTGGAAATTCATATGTCTGGGCAGTACAGTTTATAGACTCTCTAACCCCAGTGATTATTTTTGCAACATCTACAGATAAGTTTCAATATCTGAAACTGACAAGAAAAACAAGTCCTGAGATTGCTTTCTTGTAAAGTTTATAAGCTGTGGTCATAGAATTAATTTACAGAGGGATTTACATAGATGAAAATCTGCCAAACAGCTGAACTTAGTTTACAGGTCCCTCCATGGTGATATCATGCCTCAACCACACTACAGCTCCACATTGTTTGCTAGAAGTAAGCTGTCAATTGCACCCCGTTTGCACAAAAAATGACCTAGGTAATTAACAGGTACCTGTGTGCAAAATTTGGAGTCTGGAGTACTTTTTATTCATGAAAGGATTGGCATAAGGGCTCTGTGTGCTTAACAGTGCCACAATGCCAAGCTACCTTCAGCCTGGCATTCCTAATGTCAAGAAGAAAATATTCTCTTATGTACAAAACTAGGTAGGAAAAAAAAATCTCTTCTGGTACCAGAAGGCTACAGACAGCTAAAAGCTATCTGCAACAGGGGATTTGGCTTAAAAGTTTCATGTCGGTTTATATTTTGAAGGGACTTAGCTTGGCAAGATGCTGCAATGACCAAGCCCTGTGGCAAAGTTAATTCTCATATCACAAGTGTGCAAATTTAAGAATGATGCACTAAGTTTCCCTCACTGTGTAGCAGAACTAGTCCCTGCCAGAAAAGGCAAAAGAACAATTGAAGTGGTCTTTCAGTCCCACTGTACAACTGTGCTTATAAAACCAGTGCCTGTGGCTTTTCTGATACATTAGTTGGTACCGAGCTATCAAACAGGAAATAAAATAGTGCCTGCATAAAATAAATGTCCCTGCATTCACATCTTTCCAAATAATAGTAGTAGAAAAAGGACTGTTTCCATAGGAAGGCAGTAGCAATCTGGAAAGCAGCCAGGGGCTTGGAAAAAAATCAGAGGGATAGATTTCTCCTACAACAAAACACTGTGTCCATTTCTTCCAAATAGACCTGAACAGATTGTCCCAGCTCTGCCCTGCAATGTCATTTTTGTATCTCTTTCCTCTACTAAACCCTTCAGTCCCTATTGTTTTAACTTGCTATAAAGACCAGGCTATGAGTCAGATTTTCTCTTTCCTGCAACTATGTCATTCCTGGTATCCATGACATGCTCTCACTCCACTCACTGGGCTCCAGAAAGCCCACACAAACCTCTTAATCAAGCTTCTTGATGTCCCAATGTGACTTGCAGGAGGTAAAAACCTGAAATGAAAAGGATATCCTATCTTTCGTCTATCTATTGGTGCAGAACCAGCAGTCACATGGGAGTATTGTTCTCCTAGTAATTAACACAAGTCAGGGCCCTTTTCTGACCCAAAGGTAAATGGCATAACAGCCTCTAGCCATGCTGCCAGACTCCTTAGGATCAGCCATTCACCCATCCTAGCCCATGCACACTGCAGGATGTTGTTTAGACAGCGATAAGTTAATGGTGTGCTAGCTACACCATGCAGATGAGCACAGCACAAAGCCCAAACCTCCACCTTTCGTTGCTCAAGTTGCTAGATGTAGACAAGGCACCTGCAAGGAGTCCCTTGTGGGCTCCGTGACATCAGGGTATCAACCATATTACAGAGTCCTGACAGATGGTGCTTGGAACTCAGCGAAAACTCCCAGCCACAGGTTTATGCACAACAGTGCTTTATCCTGTTGGAGCACTACCCCCTAAGACTACAGCTATGTAGTCCTAAGCTTTGGATCACTCACTACAGCTATTGCAATAACACACTTGAAAGGTGCTCAGCTCATTAAGACCTTTGGGGTGCTTACACCCACATTCCCCTTGTGTGTTGCCCTATGTATACATATACATGAGTGAATATCAATATTGACCTGAAAGAGCTTCTACTCACTCTATAGAGCTATGTGGTCAAGGCTCCTCCTTTGCTATTCCTCCATGAAGCTGATTAAGATCAGCTTCAGATCCATGAGACTGGATACCTTGAAAAGAGGTAATAAGCTCCCACCACCATTGCTATAGTTTCCTCTGTTGTCAGAGGCTAATGCCCTAATTTGGTAAGTCCCTCAATGGTAAGAAGTTTTCTCATGGGAGATGAGCCTCAGAGCCAAACACCTACTGTAGCACTTATGAATATCAGGTGGAAAGGATTTCTGCTGGGACATAAAACTCCAGACATTTAATGAAGGAGTATGTGCAGGAGCTGACTATGGATAGAGTATTCAAAATATTCCTTGTTCCATGTGGGCTATGATTAGTGTCCCAAAGGGTGCTGATCCTTCTTCGCTGATGGATGATCTGACCAGGACTCTAGTCAGGAATACCTGCAGAGCTCCATGCCTGTTCATAATGTATGTGATACGGCAACACAAAGACAATGAGAAAGATTAAGGATCATGGTTTTCTGCAAAATTCAATCTGTTAATTGAGGAAAGGGTGAAAAGATGGGTTCTGATATACATAGGAAAAAAAACTTGAAGAAAAAAAAAAAGATGGCTTGCCTGCAACTTTTCTTCAAGATAAGTTGCCTATAGGGTAATTTTCAGCCTACTGCTCAACCCCTCTCTCCTAAATATTTCTCTGTGTCCTGGGAGTTCTGGCACCCCTTTTATCACCCTGTGTTAGCCATGGGGAGGGAAGGACCTCTGTGCCTTTCAGAGGCAATCACAGCACAAGTATGCATGTGTGTGTGCAAGGCCAGCCAGTTATGGATCATGCTTTTTGCCGTTTTTGGATCTTTTTAGCAATAAAGCAGGCCAAAGGAAACAAAGAAAATATTAAATCATAATGTTAGATGGTACCAAGTAGGAGAAATGGAGCAATGGACATTCTAGGACAAAAAGAGGAGTCCATGCCCAAGTCAAAGTCCGTTTTTTGTATCTAATGAAAACAAAATAAGGCATCACCACACACAATCTTAGAGCAGACTGGTGATGTGCATAGGAACCTTTAAGATTAACAGATGTATCCAGTCATAAACCAGACTTTGAAGGATAACACATTTGTATTTATATTGCCACCACTTAAATTATACTCAAATCTTCTTTTAAGAATCTAATATCTCTCTATATCTGGCCTGCAGACAATCAAATTACAGGACTGTAACTCTTGGAAATGTCCATTTCTGGGCACTTAATGTGGATCTACTTGTAAGTGCATAAAACCTCCAGTCCTTGCAGATTGCTTTTCTTTTCAGACATCAATGTTTGCAGAAATTTCTCCTAAGCATATTTTCAGTAAAAGTCCTCCTCCTTAGTAATGCTCTTTTCCACAACACTTTGCTGAAAAGACTTCTGTATTTTCCATAAAAAATAACATACAAATACAAACTGTTCATGTTTCCAAAGATAAACAGCTAAAAGAATAGGGAAACTTTAAGCAAGGATTAACATTACTGCAGAACCGACACACTGAAAGGCTTTTTTTGAAAGAAAATGTTTGAAATCCCAGGTCAACAAGAAATTTAGGAACTCAGAAAAACATAAAATAAAATAAATTAAAAAATTCTACAAGATTGCAGCAGAAACAACCAGATTTTGGACGTTGGAAATAACAACTACCTTTAGATATACTGACATGGATGTGACTGTTATTTTATCATCAAAATATTATGCAATATTAGTCAAAGGTCTTTCATTAAATCATTGTTATGCATTTTACACATTTTTAACCTCATCAAAACTATCAAGTCTATTTTTTACAAATTATTTTGATAGCAAATAATCTCATTATTTTAAACAATGCACAAATTAATCACAAACTACTGTTTTCCATGGGATCCTGTCAGGATGACAAACCTTTCATAATTTGATTCATTTTTTCTTTTACTATTTTGGCAGGGATTTTGTGTTTTAATCAGTTTATAAAAAAAACACACAGGGAAAAAAATCAAAAATTCAAGAGACACCTCATCAATACCTTTTAAACTCTTTGAGGTAAATTACAGAATATACTGCCTTGAGACATCTTACGTTAGCAGAACATTTAGTCTCAAGCACATGGAAATTAAATAACCCTTATTATTTAATTTATAATTTTCATGGAGCGACAGGTGAACTTACAGAATTTTCATTAAGGACTCCTAGAATGATATAGTGCCACCTTTAAAGTCTCTCAGGTAATTTCTTTGTCTTGCATAATATCCCAGGCTAGAGTGATTTCTAGAAGGAGTCCTCAGCTTAATTCAGAGGACCAAGATACCACCAGCCAGTATGGAGAACAGACTCAGTTTGTCCTGGACTTGAAGCACTGGTGTCTTCCTCTGGTGTGGATAATTTGTGAATGGATGCGACTTAGCTTGACTGATTAATGAAGCTATTGAGAGACTTTCAAACAAGGCATTTGGAGAGAAACAAGGTGATCCCCTTGCACACTGGCTGAGATATGGTTTTCTTCCTATTGCAGTTTAATTCTAGCTAGAAATTAATCTCCACACAGCCACTCGCTCACTTGGTGCCTAGTCAGGTAGGGGAGAGAACTGGAAAAGTAAGAAAATACATGAGCTGAGAAAAAGCCAGCTTAATAGGTACATCAAAAGCTGCTCACACAAGCAAAGCAAAACAAGGGATTCATTCACCATTTCCCATGGGCAGTCAGGTGTTCAGCCATCTCCAGGAGAAATCTATCACACATAACAGTGACTCGGGAAGTCATCACTTCAAACGTCCTCCAGTTCTTCCCCCAACTTTACAAGCTGAGCATGGTGTTCTGCGATATGGGATATGCCTTTGGTCAGCTGCAGTCAGCCAGTCCCTACTATGTCCTCTCTCAACTTCTTGTGCACTCTCAGCACACTCTGGTGGGGTGAGAAGCAGAAAAGGCCTTGGTTCTGTGCATGCCTGAATTACCAGTACTGTTTCCATCACAAGTCCAGAAACATAGCCTCACACTAGCTACCTTACAGAAAATGAACTCTAGCCCAGTCCAAACTAGCCTGCTCTTATAGAGAAGTCTTTGTAGCCTTTCACTTTTAATTTCCTGAATTAAAGTAGTGGTGGAAAAAAAAAGTGAGGAAAAAACATGTTCTTACAAAAAGGGGCAGAGATGTCAGCCATGACAATGCCAAAAGACACCATATCTCGAGGGGACACTGCAGCTGCACAGGACCTTTTCTCTCTTCTGACACCCCATGTTTTGCGTTTTCTCCTACCCAGAGACAGGGGTTGAATACTCCAAGTCCTGTCAATCTATGATACAGAGACATCCAGAGCAGCCAGCAAACCTGAAAATGTCCCATCTCTCTGAGATGTTTCTTACCATGACTGTGTGATAAAGCATTTTTTAAAAGAAATCTGGGGAAGGATTACTTGCAGAGCCAAATGCTTGTTTTATTAAACCAAAGGCAAGAATGCAAAATATTTGATGTGGGGAGACAAAATTTTGTATCAGGTGGGCTGCAATCCCATAAATGTTGACAAATTAGTTACAAGGGCTGATATCATGTTTGCACCCAAACATGCTCAGTTTCCAGGTCAAAATGAGGAGGATTCCATTTACTGTCTCACACCCAGCCTCCGCACCTGGAGTGTCAGGTCAGACCACATTCCACATCTCCAGCAATGCAGTGCCGGGGCGGGGGTGGGGGGGTGGCG
>VYXB01004099.1:97405-122441 GCA_013397135.1 Pachyramphus minor | reverse complement strand
GGGCTGCAGGTGCGGCTGGAGGCAACAGAGGTGTAATCCCAGTGTAGTGGCAGGGCTGGATGGATGTTGCTGTCTGGATTCATTGCACAATATATTCTTGATGTGTGAGAGGCACCAGCTGCTCCCTGAAGAGGTGTGACACCAATGGCCGATGTGTGCCATGGCTGCAGAAGAGGATTCTCAGTAAAATCATGTTACTTTATTGACAGCCTTTCTGCTCCTTCATTTCTAATTAGTTATTAATACCATACATGTTTCAAGCCAACAGCATGAGAGAGTAGTGGAAGAGGAGCTTGGGCTTCAAACCCCTCCTCTGACGAAATCTGCCCAGTCATGTCAGTAAGTGAACAGCAATTTTGAGCATAAATTGGGGGAATATCATATTAAAAAAAGTATGTTTCTTGTGCATTGGACACTTTCTGGGGCTGCCAAGGGGCAGGAGAGGGACAATACCTACAGGACGCTTAAACCTTTGTTTTCAGCTGGACCATGCCCTTGTTGGACTACAGCAGTTATGCATGTAATGGTACAGGCTGGCCTTTCAACCACATATTAGAGCTTATTAAATGATAAAAAACAGCTTTCATGCAGTTGCAGCCAACTAGCTAGGTCTTATAATAAGACTTACAGGAAGGTACTTAGTGGTTGACTGGAAAATACATTATTGTGGAGAAAACCATGAAGATATAAAAAGAAATCTTATAAATGTTACTATGGATGAATATACAGCAACATTTTAGACAGAAGAATTTTTACTCCAAAAAGAGAAGATATCTTCCATTTTAATGAGCATCCTAAGTGACAGCGATGATGTATACCAACTGGAGATCTTTTGCATATGTTCTGTGAATTGTCCAGAGTAACACACAATTGGCAACAGATACTAATTAGAAAATGCATATGATCCTTTTGCAGCCTAAAGTAGCTCATTTGCAAGACTCATTTAGGAGGAACTATGGTCACTCTTCTCTAGCATTTTCTTCTCAATGAACTTTAAAATACTTCATCATTAGTTTTTCAGTCTGATATTGATCTCAATGCCTTTTTGCCTTTTGGAGGGAAGAGATTTTACAAAAAACTTGGATTTTTTGAAATGCATCTCATACAATTTTAAATAATTTCAACATAATGTGATACTAAGTGCAGTAAATTTTATTTTCTGTGATAAAGTGGATCTGCTCTAAGCATGGAAAAAAATTTTAAAAGTAAAACATTATTTTCACATGCAAAGTCACTTTTGAGAAGACTTTGGAACTTGAGGGCATTTTATAGAAATACCTGCTATTTGTGTACGGAGAGCAGCTAAATAAAGTTGGGAACAACAACAGAAAGAAAACCCAGGTTTCATTAGCAACTGGTTTTTATCATTTAACACTTATTCATTTATTTGCTATTGAGAATTAGGCCTAAGTTGGTATGTGCAAACTACATCTGAATGTGCAAAGTACACCACACACAGGATCCTCACTGTTCTGTATTCTCCAACAGTGTTCAAGCAACACCAACAGCCAATTTTAACTCAAAACCATGTTTTTGGTGAAACAACCTCAAGCTCATTTGAAATTCTACCTTTATTTCTATTTGCATCTTTTGTGCAATCTTATTTGTAAAATATACTATATAATTCAAAACAGAAAGAAGCTATACTAAATTCTGAAGTGGTTATTCTTCAAAATAGCTGTTACTAGAGCTGTTACTATATCTAAGTGTACCTAATAAGTGTAACTCAAACATCAGAAACAAAAATAAAAGCAAGTAAAAATATTTTTCTATTTGAGTGAGTTGTCTAGATTTGACAAGCCACATGTACTATTGAAAATACTTCAGTTCATGTCCTCTATTTTTGTTGGTCATGTGCCCACAGCTGCGAAGAAATGCTTAATATAACAATTTTTATTAAACAGGTACGTTTAAATGGTGCAAACATAAGCAACTTTTTTTAGCCAAGAACACCGAAATGTTGTAAGATCAGTAAATCTACCTTCACGATTGGCAGTTGACTAGAAAAACCCTGTGCAATCTTACTGAAAGTGCAGGGGTGATCAAATACTGTGAAATTTTCATGAAGCTTTTTTGTATGACCTTTCAATATTATTTTCTGTTGGTGAAGGTGATGGACTGGACAATTAAGAGGAGCAACACAGTCAACAAACTAGGATTGTCAGGCAGCAGGTAGAGAGCTTATATAACTCTGATTTTCAAAGGACTTTTCCTGGGAATGCTACATGTGGCAACACGACTCGAGCTGAGCAGCAACTAACAGAAAATAAATAACTGAAAAAAAATAAACATAGGGAACTGCAAGCACACAGCTAGGTCCTTCAACAACCCTATTTTCTTCTGGGATAATGAGAGTGGACGACTCATTTATCAAAGCTTTTCCAAAGCTTTGATAACAACACTGTATTGTCCTCTTCTTAAAGCAAAGGAATCAAGTTGTCCTGCAGAAATCATACAAATCACTGCTGTTCAACATGTTCCTCCCTGAAGTAGGAATATCCAGGTAAAAGAAACTGGAAGCAGCATCACCCTTGTCAGAGTAATACAAGTGCCCCCAGCTTCCTAACAAGTAATGTTGCTCGTAAGCACCCTACTAGCTCTGTCTTTCAAGGCCTTATCTAGGGGGACTGCTGTGAAATCAGGGAAGAAAATAAGAATTCAGTTGTCATAACATCCTGAGTGAATCACCTGACTGAACTCTCTATCTTCAGAAACCAGTCACTGTAACTGTGAAGTGGAGCTGGAGAGCCCACCTTCATGGCAGTTCCAGCTGATAAGTAGAAAGTGACATTTGGTAATGTTAGGCTAAATGCTTCTCAGAAAGCCCATATCTGAATTAACGAAAGACTAGATACATTCCTTGATTTCGCTAACAAGTTCACTTTTCCTTATCTATCCACTACACTAAAAATCAATGTGTAACTGAGAATGCGAAGTCTAAAGGGACTCAAGACACTTATTACACGAGACATTTAAGCTCAGTGCTATTTACGGTAGAAAATTACACTTACCTACAAGGTAACTGTGAGAAAATATTTCTTGGAATTTTAAAGTTGTTTCATGCATTTCAAAAAATTATAGTCACCATACAGATCTTACACAAAAGAAGACTGATGGGTATTGAGTTACGCAAAGGAGACATTTAGAATTGACTTTACCATTACTAAATCTAGTTTACAGTGATACACTGGCTTACAGGCCTGGTTAAATTCTAGAGGGACACAATTCATGGCAACATTTATCTGTATATCACACCTGACACTTAATTTGTCATAGTTTTCTCTGTGTCTTCCAGCAGAGAAGACAACTAGGCTGAAGTCTGAATTCCTAGTAAAAGCCTGTTGTGACCCCCTGAATTAAATCATATAATCATTAGCATTTGAAGTGTAACATCTTAGTAAAAACGCCTCCTGAAGACTGAAACTCAAAGCTTACCAATTCCTGTCTAGTGTGTCCCAAAATGAACTGATTCCCATTGAGGTAAGTAAAGTGCAGAGTTGTACATATGTTCCTGTCATTGAGCTATTTACCGGTAGACAGATGGGTTTCAAGTCCATTGGTTGAGACATGCTCTGCAAGGAAATACACCCACTAAACCCAGGATATGTTTCACCCATTGCTTCAGTTGTGTAAGATCAGATATCAAAATCTGTACATACCACCCCAGGATGCCTTTGTTGTAAATGGAAATAGGTAAACACACACTTCTGGAGAGAGAGCCGTTTGAACTATTGAGATACTTGTCTTATGTATATGAGATACCTAAAGAGAGAAATCTTTCTGTGGTAATACATACTTATTTCTCTCCACTAGTAACAAACACAGCCTGGGGTGACTGACTTGGATGTAAATGCATCTATACAAGTTAAGGCATTACAAACTGGTATTTGTCCAGTCCCTCCTTTCCATTTGGTCCTGCCAAATTTGGACTCTCCCTGCCCTGCAGGTATGGCTTCTTCTCCCATCTGTCAGGTAAAATGAGTCAGGAAGTACTTGGATGTAAATTCTCCCCCTTTTTTTGTACCCCACTATCTTCATTCTTAACTAGATCAGTTCTTTAGTTATATTAAAGCTTAGTCATACTGTCCAACCATCACCTCTTCAAGCTGTGTTACAGGTATCCCTAGAATATTGTTGAAGGAGATAATGTGTAGAAAGGTGGGAGGTGGAAGGGAGGAGGATTACAGAGGACCATGAGAGTCAGATGAGCTACAAAACCTGGTATACTCTGCAAAGAATGGGTTGTCCCTGAGAAGCACAATCTGAGGCACAGGTTGTGTACAAAGAAATACATCTGGGAAACATCTACTGCAAGTCATGCAAATACAAGGAGAGAGGCTTTTCTGATTGGATCTTGGTGACAGTAGTTTCAGCATGATTTTCTGTCTCCTGGGCTTCTAAGTGCTTGAAAGTGTGATTTCTGTTTGCATGTTGCAAATGAATAAATGGATTTGCATTTTACTGTATTCTGATTTGAATTAAGGATGATTTCATGCAACTTGCTTACAATAAAGAATTCCTTGCACAGGATGCAGCAAATTCAAACCACAAAGTGAGGGCTACAGGACTAAGTGGCAAACTCACCAATACTGCATTGAAGGTATTCAAAGAAGAGCTCAGCAGTCCTCCATAGGAGGTGAGCAAGCTAGAGTAAGGTCTGGAGATCAGGTGGAGAAATGCCTCCCAGATACCAGCAATAGCAAAAAATTCCCCAGTGTTTGAGGACCACGCTTGGACCCAGAGATGTGTCCTTAGCTTGTGCAATTTCTGGCAATTCAAGACTATGGGAATGTCTTAACAGATCAGGGAGTTCAGTTTCCACAGCAGAAGTTTGCAGCCAGAGCTCTTATCTGGGCAGAGGAAGGGAAGAGTGGACAGGAGAGAAGCCTCATCACCTTCCAACACATCTGTGATCTAAGGACAGGAGGCATATTGAAGGACAAAAATGAAACCTACATTATCCCTAATGAGAAGTCAGAAAATAATTGACAGTATTTTCTATCTGCCTTTTAAGCTCTGTTGGCTAATGAAGCATACAGCTCCAAAACTGTCTAAATTTCTGTTCCTTAGTTATGGTGCACAGATGCAGCAAAGAGTTAGAGACAAAACAGAATTAAATTGCTAAATAATTTAACTGAGCAGGGTGAGTTAAGTATATTGCCACAAAATGAAATTCATTATAGTAAGTCGACCTTACAGATAGCACAAACACCTGCCTGAAATACCTGAGAAATTCCACAGAGAACATTTCAAAATGTCCCATGAAACTGAAAAAATTGTCTTGTGTACAATGTTGTGCATTTTACATTTTATCTGTTATACTATGTTTATTGTTGGGGAAAAGAAAACTGGTTATTAAAAACATTTGATTTCAGTCCAATGTTTTCTATAATTTTACTTCATCAACAGATGGGGGGATATCTTGCAAACACATAATGGGTTTATCAGTTTTCAAATGCAACTGCTGCCAAATTTCTAACATTAGAGTCTTCTCTCAGCTGTAACATAATGAAAACCACAATAATTATATTGAGATTCACAAATTTTTGTTATTTTAAATGAAACTTAATTATTTTAAAATAGTATATTTGTATTATTGTGTATATACTGTCTGGTAATTAATTATAATAATGTCATAAAAGTAAAATGGTTTGGTGATAATATTCATTACGCAGAATGAGCTCCTGAACGGCAGTTGACCTTTCTTCTTAGTTAACTCTGATACAGAACTGTAGAAATGACAAAAGGCAATATATCACAATTTCTGAGGTTGGTTTGAATTATACTACTGACATTTTATTACATATATATATATGTATCTATATATTGGGCTGACCAGCTTTTAAAATTTTATGTAGTGTTTGTTTTGGAATGGAGGTAATTTCTGCAGTTATGGTTTAGTAGTGCAGCTTGGCTTTTCCCACTCCCTGTTACCTCAGGCTATAGCCAGAGAATAATTTTTGTTTGATATTGCCAACTTAGAATTTATAGGTGCACAGCTCAAACCACCGGTTGCCAGAGGCACTCATAAACCCTTCTTCCTAGCACAAACTATCAATATATAACCTGATCAGGAGCGTGCACTGAAAGTAATGGCTCTTTGTTTCCTTCCAGCTGCAAAGTTCCGTTGCTGGCCACACAGGATTTGGATAAGAGGAAAGCAGTGATAATTACTGTTCTCTGACAGATGCCTCAGCAGTTTTAACCTGCTGATATTCAATACAATGAAATAGCCCTACTTGGAGCCATTCATCAGAGAAAATCTGGCCAAACCTCACATTTGGTCTGAATGAGACCAGAAGGACTCAGTAGTCAGTGCCTAACATGGAACTCTGAAGAGGAGGAGGGGTCAACATGAAGGTCCTTCTTTTTTTCTTCCTCCTCTGCTTAATCATGATATTTCTGGCAAAGTAAAATTTCTTCTACAAATCACAAATTTTCAGAAATCTGAGAAGTCTGGAAGAAACAACTTTTCAAATAGTAATTTTATCAGAGAAAGGAAACCCAGAGTTGTGTCTGTAAGGTGCTGATCTGAGATATGAGGAAGTCCTTAATTCAGGGTAGTTTTTAAATATCAAGACCAGTTTGAGGAAGACTGAGCAGCGTCTGAAGCCTGGGACAGTAGTGCTCACATACTCCTGCGCACACACAGGCACAAAAATAGTTCACCCTACATCAAAAGTGATCAAAAGGGGATTTTATTACATTCCAGTGGTAACAATAATCCTCTTCTAGACCTCAGAGTTGTTACCAAAAAGATATAAAATATCCATCCTTTATTCATATCTGCCATTGGAATACCTTTGCAACATCAATGAAAGCTCAGATAGGCTGCAAAATATATACTGTGTGAAGAGGAGGCTTTTAATAAAGGCATAAAAGAAGAATGGATGTTAAGCATGACAAACATCTGCTCAAGAAAGAAGCAGGTGAAAACCATCTTCATCTGCCCAGGCCTAAAAATGCTGCCTGTACCCTTCCTGACATAGAAACAGGACACTAAAGGCTCAGCTTTCACCATCTCCAAGGCTTACCCAGAAATGTGGAACAGTTAAAAAATACTTCAGATTGTATAATTTAGGAGATCATAAAACCAGTAGGAGAGTTCGAAAATTATTCAGATTTATGAGCTGATGGAAGTTGCTTAGACATCCACATGGCCAAAATCTCTTCCATGAAGTCAAACAGCTTGAAGATCAAAGTATCTGTATGAACATTATCACCAGGCATAAAAAAAGAAAGCCGCAACATACAACAGATGCCCCTTTGTCTGCCCTCAAATTATCAAAAGGTAGCAACTTTCAGTGCTATTGGGCAGGGAAAACAAAACTTACACATGTAATACAGAGAGGGAGGGAGACCAGATGGAAAGGACAAAACAAGCATTTGAATGGAACACCAAAAATGACAGAAATTGCTCACACCTTTGTTGAATTTTACTCTTTATAGTTTTCATGTTATACATACCATTGTACATAAAAATTGAACACTGGGAGGTTTGCACATTTCCAACAGTGATGGTGACCAACAACATCTAAACTGAGGCGGAAAATGAAATAAAGTACTAAAATACCTTTAAAGAAAGTGTCATCTCCATGATCTACATCATGTAATGAGGCTCCCACAAATTAGAATATTGGGAATGACTCTGTAATTTCATGACCATCATTTCAGGCAGTAATCTTCATTGTGGCTCTTCATTCTTTCATGATGATTCATGAAATAAGGATAAATCTGAGGGGATATTAGTAATCTGTAGTAAATTCTGTATCAATCTACATTTAAATATAAACCCAATTCACTCTTCTTATTTTTTTTTTCCTTTAGTAGTAATATGAGTTCTTTAAAAGTCAGTGGACTCCTTCATTTTACAGAACAAGATATCCAGTAGGTCAGGGCTAAGGCAGGAGCAAAGCAGAAGCCACAGTGAGCTCAGCTGAAGCAGGCAAAAGAAGGCTATTTTAAAAAAGTGTTCAGCAAAAAAGTTCCCTCCAGGAGAATCAGCACTTGTAAAAGATCTCCAGAGGGAGCCCCATTCTCCCCTTGTAAAAAGAATGGGTGCCAGAGAGTCCATCTTTACTACAGCAACAAGCTGCAAATCCTTCCCTCCCACTATGGACATTACCTGGCTACTCAGGACTCTGCTTGTAGGGTCAAGAACCTCACATTTTCTTTCTGAATTATGAAGTCCATTGTAATGTGTCTTGCAGGATTTTTTCCCTAAGGCCTTTCCAGATGTGACAGGAATGAGCACCCATTGAGCTCATGGCCAGTTTCATTGTTCCCAAAGAAGGCAACTGCTGAGGGAGAGAGGTAGTGGAGGCTTGTCCCAAAGACAGCTCTGAACACAGGATAAACATTTTGGAGCACAATCTGAACTTAAAAAAAAAAGAAAAAAAAAAAAGACTGAGAATAGAAGACGAGAGCAGCACATTCACATCGACACATTACTCAGTGAACAACCTGTTGTTATTCGATCTCTTGAAGCTTTACCAGGGTAAGACTTTCACTCTTAATAGACTAAATGGTAATTATTAAGTATGAAAATGCACATATCCCTATGCTTAGATCTGTGCTTGGCTAGCACTGGGCTTCTCAGACAGACACAGACATTAAGGTTGTTGCTATGTGGTAATAAGTTCTGTTGGAGGGACCTGCAAGAAACCCACTGAGAGCAGGGATCCCACAGTATAGATATTACAGAAGAGAGATTTGGTAGATCTGAGCAGTTTAATCTCAGCTTTCCTGGAGCTGAATTTTAACCAATTGCTTCTTTTACACAGGTGTCTTTTCAAATAGCAGAGAGGGAAAAGCCATGACCTTTTTCCTTTGTGCTGACTCAGCTTCCAGATGGGGACAGACATGGGACAGCCTTACTCAAAGCAGCCTATTTGCAGCTAGCTCAGGCATGCTGAGCTGCAGCTACAGTTATGATTTCCATTCAGACATACCTTCCAAGAGTCATCCTTCACTTTACTATGTCACTTCTGCACGCTGACAGTACTTTGCATTACAGGGGCACCTTCAACATAGGGACTGTAAAGTACTCTACAATATCAGACTGCTTATGAATTAAGCCTTGCTTGCACTGGCAAGAAATTCCTGTAGTGAATTAAATACCCCTTCCAAGCCCCTAAATAAATTCACGATACTACATAAATCACCTTAAAGGATATATGGGATCCCTTGCCTTCCCAACCCTTCTCCTTCCCCCACAGATGTATGCAGTGTTGATTATTGCCTGAATTAAAACGAATTATATTTAGTAGAACTGAAGCTGTACACATTTTCAAAGCGGACTGTGACTGTGTGAAGAAACTGTTCTATGTGGGCAGTAGTTCATTCATAGCTTGGTTCTTTGTGTTCTGTTTTTGATTTCAAAAAAATTCTTCCTTATAAAACATGGGATGTAATAAAAATGAAGATGAAGGAAACAAAGGATTTCACAAATGTGAAACAAGTCAGAAGCCTGATTAATGGGAAAAATCCCAGCAGAATTAAATTCTTTGATTCTCACATTTCTCTATTAAGAGAGACTTCTCAGGAAGCTCATTCTCACATCAGCAGTGTACCCAATATCCAGGGAATAAATGAGCAGGAACTCACTGCGGTGCCAGACTACTATCAGCCATTAGAGCAGGAAAGATTTACAGCATGAGGCTGTATAATAAACCATACTTATGGTGATAAATCAGTTCTCAGAGGAGAGAGAAGAATGATCTCCTATGGGCTGTTGAGGTTAAAGCAAAGGAGTGGACGTACTATATACCATGACGGTGCTGCTGTATGAGCTTTGGCAATTCATGAAACCTTTTCCTGCATTGTCCATCTTTTGAGTATGATATTTCCTTTTCTTCCAAGTATTCATGCCTTTGGAGGGCTCTGGCATTCTTAGGTAAGAGATGCTGCAGAAGCACAGGTTTGCAATGCTTCTCTAAATAGGCAAAAGGGTTTAAAAGGCATTTTAGTGTTTTACAGGGATGACAAATGGCTGGGGAGAAATATACATTTCTGGGGGGAAGCATAAAAATTATTTTTTAATGCAGAATGGTCAAAAGGTGAAAAGACCACTGTATGACTCCTTTCAAATGATGAGATAAGCTGGAACCACACAACTGCAAGAGACTTAACAGGAATAAGGAAAGCATCCTGATAACCAGAGTTAATCATCTATCATGGCCTCACCAGCACATTCCACCCTTCTTAAAAAGGGAGGGGAAGAAAAAACCTTAAAAAGAACCAGTATTCCAGGCACATATTCCTGAAAGAGAAGCTTTACAGCAAACAGCAAAACCAATTTGTCATTGGTGAAAAATGCAGATCTCATTTACAAGACATGCAAGAGACAATATCTGTTTAACAACTTCAAATTTCTGTTGTTTTTAGCAGCAGATCAATCAAGAAGAATGCGTAGAATTTATTGTGAATAGCAAAGGGGCAAGAGGCAGAAGGTGCTCAGGTGTGATTCAGTTTGCACAACTCACATGCACTGTGACACATACACAGCAGAGCTAGTTGTCCTCAATTCCCTTTACTGACAAAAGAGAAAAACAAGAATTTCAAGACCTCTTCTTCTAAAGCAAACACTTAAAATAGATATCTGCTGGCTTAAAATTCTCATTTCTCTCTTTTGTCTATAAAGAGAGTTCAGGATGACTAACTCAAGTTGAGACAGCTTAAGGAGGTATGAAGAATCCCATCCCAAGATCCATACCAAGATGAATTTTCTCTTCTAATTGTCCTGCCACAATGATACCTGTCTCAATGCCATGTTAATTCCTTACAGAAATGAGGCTGTTCAGAATAATCCCATTCATCTAAAGAAAGGAAATTAGAGAATGGTGCTTTGACCTCAGAATGGTTTTATAAATGTATTATTCCTTCCATGCTCCTGTTACAAGCATATGCCAAAACTGATTGTGCAAATGGTCTTTTTCTTTTTGCACCCAGTTATTCATGCATCTGCACAAAATCCTCTTCTTTTCATCTGAATTCTAAGTGCATCTGAAATGCTAAAGCATCTGAAATTTTCTTTATTTATTATTGTTAAAAAACAAATCTTTGGGAAAACTGCAAACCTCATTGCAATGTTAGGTATGAAACAATGCCTGCTTAATAATGGCATTAATAAAACTTGCTGGTATTTGTGGCAAACTATAAAATTTTCAGTTTTAAAAAGGGGAATGAGTATATAATAACAAGCAAATCATCAGCCTGAACTGAAGACTGTACTGCTTTCTGCTGTTGATAAAGTGCAGCAGCACCTTAGGAGAAGGATTGCATTAACTAAATATTTTTGCAAGACAAGTCCATGGAGCTTAGTGACACTAAATGCTAACATAATATAAATATTTAACAACCTCTACTTCCAAGAAAATTCAGTCTACATGAAACATAGATTAGGATTGTGTATCATGAGCATATTCCAGTATTAGCATTAATGAGATCTAAACTGGCCAGCCAAAGCCAAAATAACAAAATAGGTGCTAGAAAACAGCAGCTAATCTATATGCCATGCTGTCTTCAGCTGTCTTATGATGGTCTGAGTCCAAGCTGCAGTCAGTGATACTTACCTAAAAGTCAGAGAAGATTAGTAAGTCAGGTGTCCTAGTCCACAGTACTGGGCTGAAAGATAAAGTGGAATTCATTTAATCTGTTAATCAGGATTCTAACATTCAAATGCCCTATCCTGAAGCTTTTCTAACTGACATTATGTTGAATGATAAAGTTAATATCAGTTGACAGTTTGCCAGAAGCCATTAATATAAACTCTCAGTTTTGTTTCAGGGCTTGTTAATATTGTTGTGGTCTTAGAAGACAACGAATCCAAGAACCACCATGTTTCCCAATTCTTTCTTCCTTTCTTTCTTTCTATAAAATTTTCTCCTCACACACTTTTTTTTTTTTTTTTCCCAGAAAAAGAAGCAAAAATTAAACTAGAGTTTGTTTATACAGTACTCTGCACTGGTCCTGGATTTTTTTTTAAATCTGGTAAACTCTCCTTCTAATTTAAATTGATTAAATAGGTACAGCTGTAGCTGTACAGAGATAGGCTGTAAGTCATTTGTTTTCACTTCTAAATTACATGTAGAAGAACACAAAGAAAGGAAGCAAAGAAGAAAAAGTGTATAGAGAAGAGTTCCCTACTTTCATGATTCAGAAAATAAAATTACAAACAAGATTTGATGACAGCCACATTTTGCTCTCACACAGCAGATGTTGTGGTCAGCTACGACTTACTTACATCAGTGGCCTCCAATGCAGAGCATGCATCTTGCTAAGTAACATGG
This sequence comes from Pachyramphus minor, assembly GCA_013397135.1. Taxonomy (NCBI): domain Eukaryota; kingdom Metazoa; phylum Chordata; class Aves; order Passeriformes; family Tyrannidae; genus Pachyramphus; species Pachyramphus minor. The sequence continues at coordinate 110,151 of VYXB01004099.1, read as the reverse complement.
AGTAGGTACACAGAAAGAACTACCAAAATACAGCTGGAAGGCTCCCATAATTAAGTGCTCTGGTCAAAAATATTTCCTTTCTCTTAAAAATAAAAGATATCTCCAGTCCTATGCAGCAATTGGCATCTGTAAGTATTCAAAGAAGGAATCTAGTAACTCTAGTTAATTCTACTATTTTCCTACTAAAAGCACATATTAGACTGTATGCCAATTCCTTTGTGAACATGAAATAATTAAGATACTGCAGTGAACTTAATGGTTTTCTCAAAAAAGAAAACTGGAGGCAAGCTTTTGTAGTCAAGAAGGATTTTATACAGTTTTTGTTAAACTGTGAAGAATAAAACAGGCATAATTTTCTTAATATTGAATTTTTTCCCTGGATATGTGGAAATATTAAATATATAGAAATCTTTATACACGTGAAATAGAAAACAAAATATATGGAAATACTAAAAATTTAGTAAAATGGCTTTGTGGGATCTGGAAACAAAGAGATGTCAACCTCATCTTGAAAAATAATTTATGTACTCAGAAGAACCTGCTTAGGCTAATTTGCAAAGAATTTTTCCTACCCCTGAAAGAAGACTCTGTAAATAGCTTCTGTATCTTCCCTGAAAACTGTTGAAGCTACTATGGCCTTAGATAGACATACATCTTTCCTTAATTTATACACAAGATTATTAAACTAAACTATTTTGCTTCTTCTCTGTCTTTCATGTCTTAGTGTTACAACACTTTGGATATGTTTGTAAAAGGAATTTAATCCGCTTTCACCAGCACTTTTCTACACTATTCACAGTAACCCTTGTTGAATTATTTCCATCCACATTCCACATGAATGATTTTCCTTTCCTACTTGTTTGCTCTAGGCAAACACAGAGCACAGACTTACACTGTGAGATCCAGTTCTCACTTTTATTTAATGGGTCAAACATATTTTCCATGTTATGTTGTTCATTATATCTCAATATTTGGTCATAGATTCAGCCATATATCTTATGACTACATGGCAGAAATTATATAATATATGTGAATCATTTCCAACACATACAGTTCAAATGTTGCTAAAAATATTTTTTTTCTGCACAGGGAAATTTTTTGAATAGGCAAATGGGGAGGATCCTTCACATTACATGTAGCAGAAGTCCAGGATGCTCTCAGGTTCAGTATTTTATCATGTGCAGCTTCATATTCCCAAGCCTCTGAAATGGCAGTTAGAAGACAGGCAGCATAGTTCTCAAAGCAAATATTGTGCTGTTTCTGATTTGCAGAAGTTAAGTTTCTATCTCACTAGAAGTAGGAGGTTATGAAGCTCAAAAGACTGAATGATCCCAGTTTTTGGGGGTGCAAACCAGAATGCTTTATTGAACACACAATTCATAATATATCAGTCTGGCAGATGGAAAATGTTAATGAGGAGGATGGGTTATGCTAACTAGGGGATGGATTATGCTAACCAGAGGATTACACAATTCTTGGTTACTGTTACACAAACTGGTTAATATTTTTCTGTAGGGAAGAAACACATGGGGGAGAGAAACAAAGGGTTTTCTACACGTCTACACACCATCAAAAAGTCTTTCCATACCTTGCTGAAGGAGACAGGGTGAATAAACATAGCTAAATATCAACAGATCTTATGATGAAGCGTCCAGTCCTCAAAGCAGGGAATTTCTCGTAGCTACTGCTGCCCATGGCTTGCTGTTTTAATCCTGTCAATTCTCCTTCTGCTAAGTTTTGGATTCCAACAAGAGGTGATAGCTCCACAGTTTGTAACAGGCACACCGTGGAAACTGCTCACTGAATTCACCAGGGGCCTGGTCTGTGAGCCTGCAAGCTCCTAAAAGAAAAAGGGTGCCAGACAAGTAGAATGAGCAACATTCACTGAACAATGAAGCTGGTGGTGGGTCTAGAGCCCAAGTCCTATGAGGAGCAGCTAAGGGAGCAGGGCTTGTTTAGCCTGAAGGAAAGGAAGCTCAGGGGGGACCTTATTGAGATCTACAATTATCTGACAGGAGGTTTTAGTGAGGTGAGGGTCATAAGAACATCGATCTCTTCTCTGTGGTGACCAGAGACAGAACACAAAAGAAGGAAAACTACTGATTTAAAAGTAGGTGGAAAATACTGAAAATCCTGCTAACGCACAGCTGATGAAACTTTCCAACTTGGTCAATTTTATGCATGGGAAATATTACTGTGCTGAACTAAGATTTTGCTGAACTCAAATCAGTGTTCAGCTAGTGGAAGCTGTCTTTTATTTATAACACCTAAAGCCTTTTTCAGAAAGTCCATCCAGTAACAATTTCTATTTAGCAGCAGACTGGGGCAATTTTGCAGTAGCTCTCCTTGGGAGAAAGCCCTCAAGACCCATTGGTGTGTCTTCATACTTAATCAGTACTGAACAGCATGGTAAACAACTGCATATACCAGTAGCAGAGTTAATTTTTAGTCACTTTTACAGGAAAGCATTTTCAAGTTTCAAACACTGGTCTTCCCAGTTTCAAATCTGACCCCAAGATTGGTTTTGTGAACTGAGAAATTAAACAAGCTGGTTTTATAGATAAAGATCAATAAAGTTACTACACCAATACTCAAGTTTGAGGTCTCTGTTTCACATTAAGGGAATATTGTAAGGGGAAAAGATTGCAAATATCAACTCCTTTTTCTGAAATTCCATCTCTCCATTCCATCTCTCCCTGTTTCACCCTGCATTAATCGAGTAAGACACTGACAATCATACATTTTTCCTTGTCATACGCTTCAGCCATTGTGCACCTTGGATAAACACAGATACCAGGGACTTGAAAAGGGTAAGTTACAGGGAAAGGACAATCACACCACTTAATCTAAGTTACAGAAATCATTTGAAGAGCAGCAGTGAACCATAGAATATTATCTGTCTTCACACTTTAAGATTTTTTCACACAAGAGACTGTCATACCACAATAGACACGGAGATGAACATATGAAGCAAAGAGAACATACCTTGGGATCAAGCAATTGTCTATTCTTATCCCAAAGAAAAAACAGATTGCAAGATCTCTCTGATGCTTCAGATACTCCAAGGTTTTTCTACTTTTGTTCATATGTTTAAAATACAGATTTATGATGATCTATTCTGAAATGGAGCTTACCTTGACAGTCCAGGCAGGGAAGATTAAACCAGAACAGTGACCTGGAGATAGACAGTTTCTCAAGATGAAGAAAAGGTAATCATAACAGAAAAGAAAACAGTATTATAGGCTCTGAGAAGATGGCCCAAAGGAAAATGCTGTACACTCATCCCTGCCACCTGTGATGTGGACATGCCAGGAGGTACAAGGAAGAGGACTGAAAATATTAAGTTCCCCACCTCAGTATACACAAAGCTGAACGTTGAGGTCCTTCCTGTGTGTTTGAGCAGCCAAACACAAAAGTTGTGGCAGAGGTGGGTGCTGCTGTGTTAAGCACAGAGGCCTTGCAGAGAGTAGCATGATGACAGCAGGTACAACTTGCTGTTTCACCTTCAGTGTTATAAACAGGTGGGCTTTCCCCCAACCTTGTGACAATGCACCATTAAGGGTGAGGTTAGTGTCTGTAACTGTGTGCATCTACACATACGTGTGTGTTTGGCTTTTGAGTGTTCAGGAACAACCTTTCAGTGAAGCATTTTTGTTTCCTACCTTGCTTTTCTCCTTGGCATTTAGACAAGAAAGCAATTGTAGTTTGAAAACTGCTCAGTCCATGGTAGCACATCAGCAAAAATTTGAAAACTGGCAAACCAAACTCGGCAGCCAAAAGGACCAACCATACCCTGGGGTGCACCATGCACAGCATTGTCAGCTAGTCGAGGGAGATGATTGTTCTGTTCTACTTCTCATTGGTGGAAAGCAGAAAGGAGTTCTTTCTTATATAAAAGGCATATGCAGTGTATGCTGCTCTGAAGGGCTACTGTACAGAGGCAACTAAAGGACTGTCACTACATCACCTGTATCATGTAGTACTTGGAAGATGTGTAATTTCTGGCACTGGACCAGGTTGAAACCTTGAAGAAAACAGCTGGCCTTTAGGATAAGTAAATCCTTTTTATTCTGAAAGTCATTGCTACAGTTCAAGAGTGAAACAAAAAATCACATGCGGCAGGGACATCTTCCGCTGAGCGGTTACTCAAAGCCCCATCCAACCTGGCCTTGAACACTTACAGATACAGGGTATCCACAACTTCTCTGGCAATCTTTTCCAGTGCTCACCAAAATTATAGTAAGAGTTTTTCTTCCTAAAAGCTAATCTAAATCTACCCTCATTCAATTTAAAGCCATTACCCCTTGTCCTGTCACCACGTGCCCTTGTCAAATGAATGGGGTGACATCAGACTGGTTACCTGTCACCAGTGGGCTCCGCAGGGCTCCATCTTAGGCCCTGTGCTCTGCAACATCTTCACAAATTACTTGTATGCAGGACTGGAAGAGATACTTAGCAAGTTTACAGGTGACACAAATCTTGAGGAGCTGTTGACTCCTTCGAAGGCAGGGAGGCCCTGCAGAGAAACCTAAAAAAATTGGAGGACTGGGCAATCTTCAACCATGCCAAGTTCAACAAGAGGAAGTGCCAGATTCTATACCTGGGATGGGACAACCCTGGATGCATGTACAGACTGGGGAATGAGATGCTGGAAAGCAGTGCCGCAGAAAGGGACCTGGGGGTCCTGGTTGATGGCAAGTGAATCTGAGTCAGCAGTGCCCTGGCAGCCAGGAGGGCCAACTGTGTCCTGAGGGCATCAGGCAAAGAAAGTATCACCAGCTGTTCGAGGGAGCAGATTGGCCCTCTCTGCTCTGCACTGGTCCTGCCTCACCTTGAGTGTTGTGTGTAGGTTTGGGAACTACAATATAGGAAATATATTAAGCTATTAGTGAGTGTCCAAAGGAGTGATGGAATCCAAGGGAGTGGCCTGAAGTTGTTTCCGGGGAGGTTTAGGTTAGATATTCGAAACAGGGTCTTCGCCCAGAGCCCAGAGGATGGTTGGGCACTGGAACAGTGAAGGGTAACAGCACCAAGCCTGATAGAGCTCAAGAAGTGTTTGGACAGTACTCTCAGGCACATAGTGCCACATTCAGGGATGGTCCTGTGCAGGGCCAGGAGCCAGACTTGAGGATCCTTGTGGATCTCTTCCAACATGGCATATTCTGTGATTCTGTCCCTTTCCAGCTTTCTTGTAATCCCCCTTTAGATACTGGAAGGCTGCTGTAATGTCTTCCCAAAACTTTCTCTTCTCCAGGCTGAACAACTCCAACTGACTCAGCCTGTCTTCGTAGAAGAGGTGCTCCAGACACTCAATCATTTTTGTGGCCCTTCTCTGGAGTGACTCCAACACGTCCATGTCCTTTTAAGGTTGGGTGCCCCAGATCTAGACACGGTACTCCATGTGGGGTCTCATAAGAACAGAGTAGAGGGGGAGAATTACCTCCCTTGGCCTGCTGATCACACTTCTTTTGGTGCAGCCCAGGGTACAGCTGGCTTTCTGGGCTGCGAGCAGACATAGTCAGATCACAGACAACTTTTCATCCATTAACACCTCCAAGTCTTCCTCCCCAGGGCCGTTCACAATTCTTTCGCCACCCAGCCTGTATTTGTGCTTGGAATTACCCAAACTCACGTCCAGGACCTTGCACTTGGCCCTTTAACTTCAAGTTTGCACAGGCCCACGTCTAGAGCCTGTCAAGGCCCCTCTGAATGCCATCCCTTCCCTCCAGCATATCAGCCACACCACACCACACAGCTTGGTGTTATTGGCAAACTTGCTGAGGGTGCGCTCAATCCCACTGTCCATGTCACCAACAGACATGTTAAACAGCGTCAGTGCCAATGGGGACTCCCAAGGGATGCCATTCATCTCTGGTTTCCACTTGGACATCAAGTACCCAGGTAGCACAAATTGGCTCAGTCGCTGGTGTCTGATCAGACAGACTGGCTCAGAGAGTTTAACACCATCAAACAGATAACAAATGAAGTACAAGGGACTTATCCTAAGTCTTTCTTNCCCACTGTCCATGTCACCAACAGACATGTTAAACAGCGTCAGTGCCAATGGGGACTCCCAAGGGATGCAATTCATCTCTGGTTTCCACCTGGACATTAAGTACCCAGGTAGCACAAATTGGCTCAGTCACTGGTGTCTGATCAGACAGACTGGCTCAGAGAGTTTAACACCATCAAACAGATAACAAATGAAGTACAAGGGACTTATCCTAAGTCTTTCTTACCTATTCAACTGTGTTGGAAGTCTCACTGGAATTTCTTTTTAATGAAATAAAATTTTCAGTTGTAAAAAGATTATAATAACAGTCACAGGATTAATGCAGAGAGTGGTTGATCTAGGAGAAGACAAATATGCTCATTCTGGCATAGCTCATAGACTAAGATGGACCAGCCAATCTGAATTAAAACACCACGTACTTGGGATAAGGCTCTCACATGTCTGCATGTGAAGATGGTACATTCGAAAAGCAAAGCAGAAATTTGTAGTGGAAACAAGCTTTTAAGCAGTTTGGTCTAGTTCCAGTGAAGTCAATGGCAAAGTATGAAATTATGATGTCCTATGAACAAGGACTGTGAAGCTATGTCCTGCCCTTTAGCCAGCTGTATAACAAGCAAGTGTTGGATGTCAAAACACCTGACAGTGACTGCCATGTCAGAGAGCCATTTGCTGGATTTTATCCTTGCAATAAAATTGCAGATAACTCTCTGTTTTGCCATCTAATTACTGGCTACTGTGCTGAATATCTTTTTACATTAATCTTAGTTTTCCCAGAGACAAGGTTTTTCAATCAGTCTTATAGACCAGCTCTGCCTTCACTCTAGAATTCAATGGTTTGGGCTAAAAGGGACCCTTGGCATTCAGTATCAGTGAATGACCTGGTGTTATTAGTATTGAAGGCTTCCTTGTTATGACAGTCCACCACCTTGAAAGAGGGTTCAGAGGTTTGGGTGGCAAGGCACAGGCTGAGCATGAAAATCAAAGAGCCTAGTATGAGGGCTAACTCCACCTAGAGCCACAAAAAATGAATCTGGTTCATTTATTTTTCTTTCCATGTTAATAAATCTGCAACTCATTATATAAAACGTATGCCATCTCCTCAGTTGGATGCATTATGAAATCTTCTGAAGAGGGAAGCTAGATTTTTTTCTATTAAAAATAGGAACTCTTTTTCTATTGCTAAAATGCCTTTTCCCGTCTTTTGCCAATTTGTGTTTAGTCACAGTCTCCTCAAATCCACTTCTTATGCTTCAGTCAAAAATGTGACTAAGGATTTCCAAAAGAGCAAGAGCAAAGGGAGGGGAGAATTGGCAGGAAGAAGAAATTATTTTCTCCAGAATTTCATTATCGTTTTTAAGTACTTTATTTGATTTCTCTTCCTTACATCCATGTAGCCTCCCTGTGCAATCAAGAACAGATGTTGCAACAAGAAGAGTTCACCCTTTGACCCTGAGATCTCATTGCTTCTTTTCTCTGGTGCATGTTTAAATTTAGAGTGAAAACCATACAAAAATGCACGGGGGTGGAGTAAGCTATGAGGCAGGGGAAGAATCTAATTTTGGAAAGTCTTCCCTAGCAAACCCTCTCCACCTTCCACTTGTCTCACTTTATTTGCAAATGTCTCAGTCCCAGAAGTGAAGACAGCTGAAATGTGTTCAGATATCACACTGAGTGAGATTGCATCAGGGTACCCAAGTGCATAAATTAGATATCCTTCTCCAAAATTATTTTCAGAAGACACAACCTATTGCCTTTCCTACTGTGCCTAGCACACTGCAGCCCATGACATCCCCTTGTCCCCACTAGCCTTGTGCACAAGCCCCTCTGCAGAGAGCTTTGTCTTGTAGATCTCCAGCCCTTTCCTCCACAAATATAAAAAGTTTTTACTCACCAGCAATTGAAAAATTATCAAATATAAAATAATATTACAATATTATCACTGCCATTCTTGCCATATTTTTTCCTATTTTTTTGTCATTCTTTTTGCACTGACTCTGATCAGCCCCCCCGTGCTGCCTTCCAACCACCCTCACATTTCTGCCCATTGTGTCCACTGCTCTGCTCCCAGACATCCTCTCACAGCTCCCCATCCCTGGGACACCCAGCTGGCTGGAGGCAGGGCAGGTAGGGCAGGTGCCAGCTGCCATATCTGAAACAATTTGTGACAAACAGCTGGCAAGGGCTGAGGAGCTTGCTGAGAGTGCCTGCTAGCTGTGTTGTGCACGGCTGGCACGGCTGCTGGCAGAGACCGTAGCTACCTCAGCCCTCTTGGTTTGAAAACAGAGCCCTGCTCCAAGAAAAGCAGCACTCCTGAACAGCCTCTCTTTCCCACCGCTGCGTGCTGAGACTGCCAGGACACTCTCAGGTGCTCCTACAGGAGCAAGACAGAGACTTCCCAAATGCTGTGTAACAGACACACTAAAGAAAGATGGCCAGGAAGCTTTCAAATGAGCTTCCTAAGGGCTCCCAGGACATGTCTGTGCAGTCAATGCACAGACCCATGAATATCTTCACTCACATAGCTTCTCAGTGGTGGTTTTTCTCTGCCTGCATTGCTTGCAGTCAGAGCCATGGAGCCCTGTGCAGCTCAGACAAGGAAGTGTTGCATTCCTCTCATGGACCTCCTATCCCTACTCTTCCTTTGTGTCACAGAGTCAGTAGCACTGCCAGTGACATGCAGATGACAATGTTGGGTCCTTCCCCTTACAAGAACCAGCTCATGCTCCCCACACCAAGAGCTATGAGAAAGAAAAACAAACAAGAAAACCCGTGCAATTATAGCCACTGTATCTCAGCATATAATTCTGAACTTACTGTAGCCCTTTGTCTGCACTGGTTTTATTTGTTCAGAAGATCTTTTTCTCAGGAGCTTACTTCTAAGCTAAATGCCCTGGTCAAAATCTTTCTCAGAAGCCACAGTTTTCTACTCTGTTCTTTTCTTCTTTATGTTTCTTTTCTTATATCTAAAATGCACCTCCCCCTTCTTTCTCACATATATATCTTACAGTATTTGTAGATGTAAGATTTCTACCCGTCTTAACCACCCAAATACCTTTGTTTTCTAAGAACTAATGTATGGGTTTCAACTTTCTAAATCTTGATACTAATTATAGTTCAGTGAGGCATTTAAACTCCTTAGAATATAGATTGTTTACATATGTTCCTTCCAATAAAAGAAAAAAATAATTCAGATTTAACAGATGCAGAAGGGTACCTTGCAAACCAATATTCTATAAAATGATAGAGCAGTTTCTGAGAATGGAGAAAAGACTAGCGATTAGGGCTGGCAGCTTTCCATTGTGTAGCCACTTACTGTCACAGAATCCAGCAAGAGACAGCTTCTGCCATTTCCTTTTGATTTCTCTATATAAATCTGCTCTCACCCAAAGCTTGACCACATGACAGTACATATTCATGTTAAACTGATTATTTCTGTCTGAGCTGTGTGTAGAAGAGGCAGTTTTAACCTCTACATAAGAAACATCCCTTCTGGAAATATCCCCATTCACTGCAGAAGGAGTTGCATTGCACATCCCTAATAGATTCCTACATTTTATGTTAACTACTGGATGGTAATCAGGCAAAAGAAGGTGCAAACTAACACCTGCATTGGAACTTGATTAAAATGTCCAGATAAGGTAACCAAACACGTAGAGACTAACCTAAAGATCTACAGATTTCAGATACTATTGATCAGATTAAAATTTTACAATTCCTGAGCAATATCAGCCACTTGTCACAAAATTGTTCACAACTTTACTTGATTAACCTTGAAATAGTTTATAGTTAATCAAGCTTCATTGCTATACAAGGGGGTAAGAGCAGGTTCATGATATGTTGAGCTGGTCCTCCCCCATGGGTAGAGTGCAAGCATAGAAAGTAAGAGCAGCTGGATTTGCACAGAGAAATAAATATCTTGATTGAACATATTTCTCCTAGAAATAACTAGCCTCCCTCTTTCTGCAGACACAGTAAGCATATGGATAAAAGTGATGTACCTTAAGAGTGTGACTGTAAGCAAGTTGGATTAGTTAAACAACTGAGCATCCTGCTGGTTGATTCAACAAACTATCTCTACAGTCCCATTGGAGCAGGAGAAGTATGACTTTATTTCCTCCTTTCCCTAACCTCACAGCTGTTGGGTCAAAGGATCATTTAAATCCACTAATCAAGCAAAAATGTGTATCAAAATCCAATCTGATGCATTTTATTAATCTGTTGCAGAAGATGCTGACATCATACAAATGGAGCTTTATAGAAGTTTCTTGATAATCTTGTTAAAACAGAACAAAACAGATAAATCAGTCAGAACAACAGTTGTAGAATTTCAAGAAGGAAAGCCTTTTTATAGCATGGACATGACCCAAAATAATTTATAAAGTCTTATTAAAAGGAGCAGGATGCAGCATTTCAAATGTTTCACCACCTCTAGCTATGTGATAAAGATTTCAGGAACTAACAAAATTAAGCTGTTCCCATCATTGGTTGCACATCATCTCTGAATCTACAAGGAAGTACCTATCATCACTTTATTTTTTTCCTTTCAGATTTGTGGTATTCTGTTGGACTGCACACAGGAATGGAGTCCAGAAACTCCCAATTTAGGATTTGCCGTATGAGCTTATACAAGTTACCAGCATTTCTGAACAGCCTAGAGATCCTCATACCTAAAAGTTACAGGGCAGCATCCTGCTGTGCCAGGTGGCATACAAATAAGGACTGCTTTGAAAAGCTCACAAACTGAGTAACATAAGAAATGAAGTTGAAAGCCTACAGCCAAGAGATCTCTATCAAAAATCAAGGCCCCTATGGCCAGCAGGATACCCAACTGTCTCAAAGGAGCAACTAGCAAGAAACTCCTCAGTAAACCTAATGGGGAAGTGCTCTAGGAGAAAACAGGAATGGAATGGCAGGCCAAGTGAAATAGAAAGGACCTGTGCCATTTTTGTCATCTTTGATGAAAGGCATTGAAGACTGTGGGACCACTCACAGGATGTCTACTAAAGTCTTGGTAGCACTCAAAAAATATCAGTTTTTGACTGGCGTAGTTTTGATTCAAGCTTTGTCCATGCTATCATTTGTTATATTGCCCTTACCTACCACATCCTCCATTACAACCTGCCTTTCTAACTTCACTTTTATATCTGCCTTTCTGAATGGTAAGTACTCTTCAACATGACCTAGGCAATGTAGCTATTCTAACATATTTCTCTTGTCCCTCTGAAATTTGCTCGCACCTGCAAAGCTGGGGTTATTTATATTCCCCATCCCCCTCCCTTTCCTGGATTTTTGGATTTGTGTATATTAAATCCAAGCATGAAGATTATAAAAGTATCTGCTGAGTTTGCTTTTCTGTTTCCAAGCTTAGAGATCTCCCTACTAGTTGTCCTAGTCTGAGTTCCAAAAGCCTGAAACTGCTTGTTTAAGGGGAGTCCACAGAAATGTAAAATATTTTCCCTCTGTGAATTCTTCTCAACACTCAATATCCCAAAATTCTGTAAACATTTAAACCCAGATACTGTCCTCATAACTTTGTCAAACTTTGGTTCTGCTTTTCTATCAAGTGAAGATTCTTCAGAGGATCCACGGAATATTTATTCCTTTGAGTAACTTTGCCAATCCAGGTAATTGTTTTCTATCTATTTCAGTGTGAATTTCGGAGTACCATCTGCACTCATTTGAAGACTGAACTATAGATTTTCTTTCAGAATCCTTCCCAGCCTCGCATGCGTCCACAACACCTCCTTTTCTCTGCATCTATTTAGCACAAGCTTAATATCTCAGAGCAGCAAGTTGTCATTTGGCTCATAAAAACTTCTGATTGTTATATTTGAGGAAATTTCTTCTCTAGTGTTATTTTGTCTGTCCTCAGATCATTCTGTCTTATCAGCTCTACTGGTGTTACAATCACATAAATAGTATTCTGTGGCATTCTTTACACTATGATCTCAGACTATGTAAGCTGTTGTATTTTCTTTTCCTGACGTAGCTGGATTCCCTTTTTCCTTTGTCACCTGTCTTCTTTGCGTTTGTCCCTGTCATTCTTCTTCACATCAAAACTGCCTGTTAACTTTGTTCTTCATCACATCATCATGTTTTGTCACTGCAACTCCCCTTAGGTAATAGTCTGACTTCCACATTTTCTTGTTTGGGAGCTGTTTGAACTTGTCTGCAGACTCTCTTCTGAGCTCCATAAAAGCCAAAGTCCTAGTACCTTCTCCATCTGCTACTGAAGCGCATCTTGTCTATGCCATGTGAATTAGGAATCCACTTCAGGAGAATGTAGACTCCATGGATTCTGCTTTTTTCAGTTCATTTTTTTTCCACATGTCGTGGGTTTACCAGGGATTCAATCCTTTTTCTCGAACTCCCCCCTTTCACACAATTACTATCAGTTGAGAGAGGTTTTATACAGACAAAACAGAGGCTTGACTTAAGGGATATAATACTAAGATTTATTACTAGAAAGATAAAAACTAAGAAATAACATATACTATAACACTAATTAAACTAGCTTATCTTATGGAAATAACATATACCACAACAGTACTACTTAACCTAACTTATAAATAAAAAGAATATCAGGTTGCTAAATACAAGTTTGGTTGTTCGTCTCGGAGAGTTTCAGTCTATTGCCTCGGGAAAGCAAGGTAAGGGGGAGAAAGTCTCTCTCTTCCATGGAGTTGGACAGTTGGCCGGGTGCCAGATGTAACAAAAACATTTCTCTTACCTT
>VYXB01004099.1:0-97133 GCA_013397135.1 Pachyramphus minor | reverse complement strand
CCATGGGGAAATTCTGGTCATTCTGGGATCGGTAGACAACCTCCCACTCACACAGGTGTTACTTACGAGGTTGTCTTACCGATCCCAGAATGACCAGAATTTCCCCATGGCAGAAACTGCAGCCTTGGGGTGTCACAGGCCCACAAGGTAACGGGCGTCCCTGCTGAGGCAACGTTGTCCTCCATGTGAAGCTAGAGTATGTTTCAGCTGGGCAGTTTCTTTCTGGAGTTTGTTTCTCCACTGTTACATGTCCCAGCTGGAGAGTCTTCAATGCCATGGGCCAGGAAAGAAGGGCCTGGCCCCCCCAATTGGGGCCTGCTGCCACCCTCCTCACATGACTGATGAATTTCTTACTGCGACACACACTTTCTCTTCCGTTTTCTTAAATATGTCATTAGCAGAGGCGTTACTAAAACTTTTGATTGGCTTTTTCTCCGGAAACCTACCTGGGCCTGACCATGTCAGACAGGGAGGCTGGTAAAACACACGACACCACAGATTCACTTCATTTTTGTCTCAGTAACCACATTCCTTTCTCTCTTAATTCCTGCTCTTAAAGTAGAAAAGAAAGCCCCATAAATCATTAAAAAGTTATGCACAGCAAAAGAACATATCACAGAATCACAGAATATGCCAAGTTGGAAGGAACCCATGAGGATCATCGAGTCCAACTCTTAGACCTGCACAAGACCATCCCCAAGAGTCACACCATGTACCTGAGAGTATCATTCAAACCCTTCTTGATTTCAGACAGACTTGGTGTTGTGACTACTTTCCTGGAGAGCCTGATTCAAAACCCAACCACCCTGTAGGTGAAGCATTGCTTTTAGTGTCACAACCAAACACTTAAAGAAAATATTCACATTAATATAATTTATAAATATAATGTTTGTCACTATTTTGTCATTGTTACAATTCAGTGAAAATAATTTCTGAGACTTTTCATTCCTATGGCTTTCTTGCTTAAAGAAAACCTCTATGCAAATATCTGTCAGAATAAAACCTTTGCTTTTCCATTTCTCACCCTCATTTGCTGCGTAACACTGTGTGTTGTTCACCTAATGTGTTCCACACAAGAAGTTACTGCAAGTTTCTTATCCACGATAGATTTTTCAGCCTTCACTGACACTTTGCCTTTTTCCTGCATAGAGCCTTTAATGAATTCATCAGCTATTGCTCTGTAGGGAGGTATGTTATTTACATTGGATGTACTCTTTAAGCATTTCTTATTTGATTTTACCTTATCTGACATTTTGTTTCTCAGCACACATATACCTATGTAAACCTGCTTAGAATATTTCCCATTCTGTATAACTTTTAGATCCCACAATTGCATATCTTCTGCAGATTTATTCAACTCCCTATTCACTACCAACATCTTGACTCTAGCAAACAGCCATTCACTGGAAATCTTTTCCCATGACTTACTTTGGGAATCACTGTTTCCCGGTTTCCTTTGTCTGCCTGAAAGTTTAAGCTCTGAAGGTTTTCTGCTGAAGCAGCCTCACTAGTCTAAGCTAACTGAACTAGCCTTCCTCACATCCTGCACCCAATGATCCTACCAGTCCAGAAACCACAAGGAAGTTGATTCAGGCAGTAGATTCTGGAACAAACCCTCCTCTGCTGAGGAAAAGAAAAAAAAATCAAATTAATTGAATCTAGTGACTTTGAAGCCTCCAGTAACAATCACCGTACATGGAAAGACCTCATCAGTATCTCCCCTATTTCACAGTTTATTTCCGTCAGGCTCCTCAGATTAATACCATCTGCTCCTAGTAATTCACTGCATTTGTCTTTCTCAAGTTGCTTCATAACTTCCTCCTGAGAGACTGCAGTCTCTCTTAAGGCCAAAGTCTGGTTTCCCATAGGAATGCCCTTTGAATAGCACCTTCCACGGAAAACACAGATGCAGGAAATTTGTTTGACTTCACTCTTAGCTACGTATCCTTTCCAGCTGACTCCTTATTGCCTAACATGAACAGTGACTTTTGCAATTTTCTAAACAATAACAGGTACCTTTGTATTTCTTGTATTGGAAATATTTTTACAATTTAGACAAAACTTTTCTGTACTTATATGGCATGAAGTCTTTTTACAGTCTCAAAGTCTCTTTATAGTGTTTATCCGCAAAATTTTTGGAGGTAGAATGTTTTAGACAAAGAATTACTAGAATTCTAATAAATATTTTCCTCATTTTTAACCATTTTTCTTAATGTCCATAACCATTTTGTTTCCCCAGAAGAATACCCATTGATTAGAAGCAAGCAGAACCTTCTAAATTCCTCATCTTAATTAACTCCTAACATGATGAAACTTTTCCTTTTTTTCACAATCTCTAAAATGAATTATCAAATAAACAGTTACTTATGGTCTCAGTAAATTACTCCAACCTCTCATTTTGCAAAAACCAACGAGGTGATGCACTATTTATGCATCACTAGACCTGCCTATTTAGTATCTTGCAAAAGAATGGCCTTGGCTAAGACAACAGTTTGGGTTCGAATGGGTGCTGCTTGTTCAAATAAAAGCAGTAGCATGAAATCTCACTGAGTCAGGAAATTATGGAGAGGAATGCAAATTCTGCTGTCAAGCCAACAAAGTAAACAAACTAAGACACAATGGGATTAAAAGATGGGATAAAAGTCTGAGATCAAAGAATCCTCGTCAGAAACTCTCAAGCACCAACAGTCACTTCTCATGCAAAATGAGTTGCAACTATACTGAAATCAGACAGGTAGAAAAAGCAATCTCCAGAACAACCAGAATTCTTGGTTTCTGAGGGGTTTACAGCATCAAATAAAATTCCTTAGAATACTGTTATAAACCATTTGGAAACTAATAAATGCTACAGTGAACAGGTGTAGAGGACTTCCTGCAAGGATTTCCAATTAATAGCCAGCTGTATTCTGTATTTCTGTTTTACAGTGACAGCAGATCCAACAGCAGTGAACCTTATTCTCTAATTATGATGTGCCAAGTGGCTTAATCAGTTTGCAATCTTTCCTTTTTAGGTAAATCAAAACACAATAAATAGTGTACAAAAAGTAGGAGGGTATTCTCTGAACAAAATATTTTAATGTTAGGTAATGCTGAACTGTCATCATCTGATGACAATGTGGCAAGAATCAATCACCAAGTACTTTTTTTAGGTTTGAAAAGAAGTCATTGTGCAAAGATAATATAGAATGAATAGATTCCTAATAACACCACCAAATACTTATAGGATGCCTTTTATGCAGTTTCAGATATAAATAGTAATTTCTTCTACAGTAAGTGTAGTATTTAAATTCTTGATAGTCAATTCTTGTAGAATCCTAGAAAAATCTCTAACACTCTAGTCAATTGTGTGACTATGATTTTACCAAATTCCTTGGCTCACTGAGTTTCTGTTGGTTTGCTCAAAACAGGTGAGGCTTAGAAAGATTATAAGGAAATTAACCCACAGGTTTTGACAATGGTATGGCCATAAAAGTCAAAAAAAACAGAGGAAATGTTTTGCGAACCAGTCATGTTATGGCTTACTGGTGACTTTTATTTCTACCTACCACCATTTGAAAAATGGATCCTGCTTTAAAGCACATCTCAAGGGTCTTTTCCAAACTTGTTGGTTCTCTGATTCTATATAGAAATATTATGCCTTCCAACTTTATCAAAATTATTTCCTGGAGAATTTCAGATATTTCTTTAAAAGCTGTCTAGTCTATTTGAGAGGATTTGCAAACTCTACTCATAAAGTTGTTGCAGGTTTTCCAGGTATTTCCCATCTTGTAGAATAGCTGCTGATTGTACAGGAAGAGGAAATAGCTTTTCATGTCTGTTTGGTATGTACTGTCTTGCAACTTCATTGAACATACTCTTACTTCTTTATTTTGATAATGGGTGTAAAAATACTACATGTTCACCTGTGCTTATCAGTTATTTCTTAGCACATTTTCATTACAGTTTTTCTCTCTCTCTTCTGCCTAAAGAAAGCAGATCATGGTATGAATTAACCCCTTTCATTTTCTAAATGCTTGACATGAATACATCCCTTCATGTTGATATAATCTGAGCTAAACATATTATATAGTACTACATATGTTGTTAAATATCTATTGATGTACCTACATGACTATATCATACTTCCAGAACTCTCATTTTCTTTTCTAAAATATTGCTGAGATTGGGTTTTTGTAATGGTCTTATACATTGGGTAGAAGTTATAATTATATTTCCATAATAGTACCCAGGTGTGTTTCCTGAGTTAATATAGAATCCAGTAAGGCATATGACTAATTAAAACTTCATTTAGAACCACATACTCTTGAGAGCTGCGCATAAATGACTTTATGACATTTTTAAGCATACAGAAAAATGATCTGTGGGATATATCAGCTGCTCCATGGCTCTACTGCCTGATAGAAAATTAAATTTTTTTAAAGTATATCCTTCTCTATTTTAGATTTTTGAGCGTTCAGAATATACAACAAAAAATATTTTTTTTATTGTTAAAATAAAAGTAAATGAAGAGGCCATAACCCTCAACCTAATGTCAGTTGTTTTAAGTGTTGAGGTAAGTTTTACAAGAGAAGGCTAAGAAAGAGATTATGTAATGGGGTTGTCGAAAGCCAGACTGGTCTTGGATACGATAGCTTGGTTCTTGGTTATAGAGTCACATTACAAACCCTGCAGGTAATAAAACATGGCTCTGAAACAGAAAAGGAGTATAAAGTTATAAATAGAAATTCACTGTCAAATATTTCTTCAGCATCAGTGGAGACGAGGCACAGACGGAGAGGAGATTAAATCTACAGGAGACCTGGCGTATATTAATTAAGTGTCTGATATTACAGAACATGTCTGGGGTAAACATAACCAATCTTGTCCTGGTGAATTGATTTTCTGATAGTGTCTTGAAGACTAGTGGCCAGTATCCTCGATAAAAATCTTTACATCTACATTACTTAGTGAAATCAGGAAATAAGCATCACATTCTGGGCACTTATTAGATTTAGTTTAAATGCTAAATTCTTGCATGGCAAACAGCCACTTTCTCTAGAGTTACTGAACGTATTCCCTATCAGATCTAAAATCAACTGTGAAAAATCTTTACAAAAGCCTGCTGGGACTCCATCAAAGCCAGGTGTTTTGGCAAGAGATAATTCTTCATCCGATCTCCAAGTTTCCTAAAACATCATTGTTTTTACTGATATAAGCTAGAAGAGACAGGAACTTTTGTGTAGCTTACTGAAATGGAAAACAGACATGCTGTGCACTGTAACACCATGTTTTTCTCATGCCTTTAAAAGGACTCAAACATTGATATAACTAAGCAAAACTGTATTAAAATAATCTGAATAAGCTTGCAAAGAAAAGTAGCAAAAATACGAAAAATCTAGGCAGCCTTCATTCAATTCCCCTTATTCTTGTCCCTTACTCTACAGTATCATTCTAACACAATAAATTATGCAGTCCCCATTATAAATAAAAAAAATAGTCTTCTGAAAATTTGGGAACAAACCCAAGTTTCAGAATTAGACGTTAGCTACCCATCCCAACAGAGTGTTGACATGTACACACATAAGCACACATTGATAATTTCTCCTTTTGCAAATTATTTCCCAGTGCTTACTTAAATTTTTTTATTTTTTTTTCTAGCAGCTTAGTGATTTCCCTCTCCTTTGCATGCAGGTAGGAACTCATATAATTTTTGACTTATGCACTGATGGAGTGAAGTTTTCTTCTCTACCCATGTTTCCAAACTCTGTCTCTAAGCATATATATGAAATCAGTAAGTAGTGCAAAAATGACTGGTCATATTGCACCTTAAAGAACACTGCATCAGCAAGATGAGACAAAAAGAAAACTATTAAGAGATGCAAGTTCAGATCTTCTAAATGTATAACCCTGTCCTGGCAAATATAACAGGAGAACATGCAGGAAAGGGAGGGGTAGAAGCAGTTGTATGTGAGAATAAGAAATAGTGAGAAAACTGTTACATTGTAAGCTGAAATCTCAGCAGCTTCTACTAAGACTTCTACTTCAATAGGCGATAAAATTTCATTTTACTGTTACCTCTCACTTTTTCAGAACTCAGTCATGAGCTTTATATTCTCTTGTATATTACCTACAGCAACAAGGTCCTGCTTTGTAGTTGTTGCTCCTGTGCATTGCTTTGCGGCAATAGCAAAAGCTTCCCATTTCAGATTTACTTCAGAGAACTTTTTAGCCAACATGGACAACATCATAGTTTACTATACAAGATATGGATGCTTCCCGTCAGCTCAGTTTTACTTTCTAATAGGTTTCACAGTCTTAGTAGACTATACATGTGTGTCATCAGCAGAACAGACCATTAAGTACGTATTTTTTGTATACTTTTTATATAATTTATTATATGCTGGGTAAGACTGCACACTGTGGTATAAATCCACTGAAAACTTCCTCTGATAAGAAATTCCGTTAGAACTAAGAGAGCTAATTTCCATGAAAACTCAGCATCAACATAGAATCATAACAAAAAAATGTGTACTTGAGAGGAAGCCATCAGAGAACTAAAGAACTTGGAACATATTTCTCAGCACTGTTTCTTCTGTGTGTGTATGTATCATTGGTCCTTAAGTAGCTCAGGTGATGGTTGGAAAGACTAAACAGATGACTGCTCAGTTGTTCAAACTATGAATTCAGTTAAAGTGTCATGGCACTTTCTATACATTAATCACATAAACTCTTTCCTTTTCCAATCCCCAAAAATGTGCGGTAGATACATCTCCTGGCCATTTGTTCTACGTAAGCTGAATCATCAATAGCCAGGATGAACTTCTAAAGACAGTTTTCAAGTTTTAATCAGAGTTTTACCAACCTACTCAGGTAGCATTACAAACATGTTCATATATGTATACTCACACATACACATATATGTACATTTATATATATATGTGTGTATGCTCATATATGTGTGTGCATAAACACGTGTACATGTATATATTACTTGCAAAGAAGCAGCAAGTTCAATGAATAGGAGATTTATACTTATTTACTTTTTAATAAGTACAGACTTGAAAATTTTAGGGAATTTTTCTAAAGCAAGACTGAACTCAGCAGCAGTATTTTACAACTGTTAGTGCAGTTGTAAAATTTGCAAGACCTCATTGCATTTTCCTTTTTGCAGCGGTTATGGCACTTATAGTGCTTTATTTTTATAGCTCTATAGAACTGAACAAACCAGAAACTAAATTAAATTCAACTACAACCATTGTGGTTAATCTAGGTGTGAAGCATGACGTGAAAAAGAGAGTTTTGCTGAATTTCCACATGAAACAATAATCAGCCATGGCTGAGTCACAAAAGTCAACCCATGTCTACCAGAAACTGCTGAAAGTTTGTTTTCCTTATGAAACTTGTCCGAGATTTGGGGAATTTTTTTTTCCTTTAGTTTTTAAGTAATGAAAATTTAAAAATCCTTAGAAATATTTATCTAAGTTTTTCTACATCTCTTAGAATCCTGGGAAGGACTAGAAATCTCAACCTTCTTCATATTTGGAGATACAAGGAGAACTAAATCTGAAAAAAATTACTTTAACGAAAACAAAGAGAGAAAGAGAGAAGGATAGAAGTAGAGAAAGAAAAGGAAGTTCACATAAAGGAAATGTCTTCAAAAATCTCTTTTACACTACACCAGATTTATTAGGACTTGTATCTCAGTCATGAGGAGGTACACACATGAAAATCTACAAATTACATTTCATTAACTGAAGCAAGTACTTCATATCTCAGCTTCATCATTCAGATCAGCGCACGAGACAACTCTTGTCATCAAAAAAGTACATTAGCTGAAATGAAATTTCCCTTGTTAATTTTATACTCTAAAGGTGCAGAGGTCTTTCTTTTCCCTGAAACTATTTGTAATCCTCTAAAGTTTAGATAATTTATAGCCTCTATCCTCAATGTGCAGTAGACATTATCAAAAATAAGCATGAAACTGATGAGTACACAATATGGTTTCTTTACTTTTCTGTAAATGGGTTAGAGTTATGCTATAAAAGTTCTCCAAACTTGTGTGACAACAGTACTTAGAATTTTTCCCTTTGTCCACAACTCTGATATTTTTGTAAGGAGACTAAGACAGGTGGGACACCAAGGAAAACAGAAATTACCACTGCAGCAGGTCAGCATCCTTAGGTTTCATCTGGCATAAGAGGAGACACAGCAGAAGTGAGTGCGCTTGTCTTCAAGCACAGAGTGTCCTTTGTGTGCTGCAAGTGATAGACAGAGTGAGACGTCCAAAATTACATCAGCTTTCCAAGAGAACAGGGATCACTGGGCAGAGGCAGCAGCCCTACAGAAAGTCCCTGGGATGGCTGAAAAGAGTCATCAGTAAAGGACCGCAGGGGAAAAGGGAGAGTTAACCACATGTCATTGTTATTTCTGTTTGACTCAATCACTAGAGTTTTATTACTTGGGAAAGCAGTTAATTACCTTGACCCAGATGTGAACAAAACCTAGTTCTTTAGTATTCAAAAGCTTTTCAGCCTCTCAGAAGCATTCACTAAGAAAAAGTCTGACAAAGCTTCTTTGGCTAACTGATCACTGGCCACAACTTGTCATCATCATCAACTTGTGAGGCAAATAAAGGACTTTAAGGTATTTGCCCATCTATCTGCTTCTGCAAAATGCCTGTACAAGCACTAGTGACTTGGTGAATATACAAAGACATGAAAAACATCCCCCCTTACCTAAAATAATCTTTGGAAATGTTAGGCAATTGTTGCTTCTGGATGCAGCGAATATTTGCAGTAGCAGTTTAGCATAAAATATAGCAGAGAAGAGGATAAAGTAAACGCCAAGAGATATAAGGCAGTGCCTTAAAGTTATTAGTTCCATTTATTCCTCAAATTTTTTATATGGCAGTATACAAGCAACAGGTTTTTAATGGGAAGCTAAACAAAAAGTGTCTGAAAAAAGAAATTCCATCAAGCAGACAAGAAAAAAGCAATCTCCTCAAAAAGGCACTTTATTCAGAATGAGATAGTAAAAACCTAACCATAACCATAACCTAAACGTAAAATTCCTTAATAGAATTTTGGGTCTGAGGTACCCAGGAAGATGGGAGGCCCATACTAAAAAGGTGTGGAGAAAACAATACTGGCACAGTGTGTTTCTGCACTTGGCATGCTTACCAGTCAGTCATAAAGTACAAACTTTGCAAAATAGACCACACGTGGGAGCTGGCAACCTCAGCCACAGCCACCGGCTGCCATTAAGGCCAGGCTTCAGAGAGCCACAAAGACCACAATTAGCCCAAGAATGCTGGGGCTAGTACTACACTAGCATTGGTCACTCCACACATTTCTAATCTGTGACACCCATGATGCTGGGGACCTCAGCCTGAGCCCTGAGTTGTCCTTAGAGTTACTGTTAGAAAGCCACAGAGGCTGCAGCTCCAAGAACATTGGGGCTGGAAAGGGCATGCCATGGGAACCATACGACTGCACCAACATTGCTGCCTCCACACATGACCAAACTGGACAACCAATGCTGCTGGAGACCTCATCCTCAGCCCCCAGCTGCTGTTAGGGTTAGGGTTTGGGTTCAGAAAACCACAAAGCCTACAGCTCCAGAGTAGGGGGGAAAAGGCATGCCAACCAGAGTATGGCACTGCACCAGCATTTCTACATTCACACTTTACAATCTGAACAACCAATGCTGTTGGATACCTCATCTTCAGCCTTCAGCTCATGTTAGGGTTAGGGTTCAGAGAGCCATAACACCTACAGCTCTAGAGACACTGGCTTTGGAAACAGCATGCCAAGATGGATACAGCACTGCATCAGCATTTGTCCTCAACATCTTTCTAATTTAGGATGCTCACAGTGCTGAGGACCTCATCCAGAGTCCCCAGCTGCCTTTGATGTTAGCACTGGGTTTCAGAGGTCCACAAAGGCTAGAGCTCCAAGGACACTGGGGATGCAAACAGCATGCCATGGAGAGCATGGCACTGCACCAACATTGCTGTTACAATGTGCACTGCTGGTTGCAGTGGGCAAGGTGCAGGAGAGATGGATCATCTGTCGAGGGCTGGGGCTGGCCCTGCCACGGGCCAGGGAGATGGATGTCAGTACTTCCCTCAGCTCAGGCTAAACAAAACCAGAAACATACACTTATTCATACTATTCAAAACAGACAACAGAGCCACAAATATTTATGAAAGATGTAGGTAGAAAAAATAAAGGCAAAAATATGCTTAATCTGCTTATACTAAGGTAACATGAGAAAGTTTCCCTCATTCCAGTATGCAGTGGATTTGCTTTTCAGTTCCTGATGAGACGACAGCCAGTTTCTGCCTTTGCCTATGCCTCCTTTTTGAATTGATATCTCAGTTTTTATAGCCAATGTGTCCTTTAAAACCTCCAAAAGATTAAAGACTGGCTTCATCTCTCACTCCTAAATGCTTCTTTTTGTACCTGAAGTAGAAGATAGTCTGTTCACCCTCGTGAGCAGAGTCAACCACAGAATCACAGAATAATAGAATGCTTTGGGTTGGAAGGGACCTCAAAGATCATCTAGTTCCAAACCTCTGCCATGGACAAGGAACCTTCCCCTAGACCAGGTTGCTCAGGCCCCCATCCCACCCTACCCTGAACACTTCCAGGCATGGAACATTCACTACTTCTCTGGGAAACCTGTTCCAATGTCTCAACACCTGCATAGTAAACAATTTCTTTCTTGTATCTAATTTAAATCTACCCTGTTTCAGTTTAAAGTCCATCCTCGTTCTATCATAACATGGCCTTGTTAAATGTCCCTTTTTGTTTTACTCATAGCCCCCCTTTAAGCACTGGAAGGCTGCTATAAAGTTTCTTCCCACCTACAGCAGTGCTATAACAGGTACAGTTTGGTATGCTGTTATACTAGTAATTTATTGAATCAGTTATATTACTTATAGTACTAACTTTAATAAAATTAATAAAATTAAATATTACTTTAATAGTCACTACTACTATAAAGGAATTAATATATTAATAGATATTTATCTATGAATAATGTTCTAAAGAGTACTCCATTAGGAGTCACCTTCTGTTTGTAACTGACCAGTACCAGGACTATGACTAGACAGGGTCTGAACCCTTTGTCCTCTTCTTGAAAGCTTGTTGGTATGACTCAGTGAGGAATACATCTGTCATTGAACCCCACATTCTCCATAGTTTCATACTTAGAAACCTGCATGTTTGTAGCACACTGGCTGTGTATAATTCATTCCTAATGTTTGTCCAGAGAACACAGCAATCAGTCAGTAAGGCAACATGTTTTGAGTGACTGGTCCTGAACTTCCACAGAGAAAGATGAGGCACATGTTGTGCATGGATCTGTGAAAGGAAGATGAGAATGGGAAAATGAATCTCCATATTCTCAGCTTTGTAGGTGCTCTTGGATCTAGAATAAAGACTATTCAAATTATTTTGCTTCCCCTTGTAACAAAGCTGTATTTTGTTGACACGCTCATTTAATTATGAGATGGAAGTGAATGCTCTGACCTATTGTACACCAGGAGATTACAAGACAGGGATTGTAGGTCTATTTTTGTTGGAGACCATCAGTGAAAGACAGAAATCCTTTACTCAAGCTGGGTTAAGGACCAAAATAACTTTCTGTCCCCTGGTTCAGATTAGGCTTGTAGACCGACTCACACGTTACAGAAGGTAGAAAAAAAAAGGCACAAAGGTACAAGACATGCTGTGTGACACAAACTCTGAATAGAATTAAATGTTCCCAAGTCTATGTTATGTACCTATTGGATCACAATTCCAAAAAGTAGTATTTGCAGAAAGCCAGAGGAACAATTAATCTGTCAGCTAATCAAAAGGGAGGAAGGAAGGAGAGGGAGAAGATCTACTGTGCAACTAACAAATGACATTTAAACTAGAAGTCATAAAATTAGCATGACTAATGACAAGCTGAAGTGAATGGCAACCTGCTGGCAGGAAGGATTTCAAAGATGTGGAAATTGTCAGTCTATCATCTTGGAGATAAAAAAATCAGACTTATTAATATTCAAAAGCTTGCTTTTGAAGCTCTGGATCCTTCACATCCCCTATACAGTTTTTCCATATAAAACCAACCAAGGCCACTGTAGAAGAATTGAATTACATGGCAAGTTATATAGATGAAGAAGTGGGAAAATGAATAGTAAGAATAACAAGAGTTTCTTAAATTTTAAGTTCTTGTACATGAAAAAAAGAGAAACATACTGCTTAAGTTAGCAGAACAAACAAAGCAAAGAATGGGAAGAAACCTCAGGTAGGAATGACTGAGCCTATAAACCCAAGGGCTCAACAGGAAAAATAGACTAGGGAGACAGACACAAATTTAAATTTAAGGTAAAAGACATTTAAACTGGATTACAGGAAAAAAAATCTGACTCAAAAAGTTATTGGCAGATCAGGCTGCCAAGGGAAATTGTTCAAGAACAATTATCAAAGAATTTAACAATGGAACCAAAGAGCATTGAGAGGCTTATAACATTTCTGTATGGGCCGAATTCACCCTGATAAAGTTAGTGGCCCAGACTAGACAGTGCTGTGATCCTTTACAGCCAAATTTCTCATATAAAAAACAGATTGGAATTCCTTTTAGTCATTTCCAGTAAATTAAAGCACATCAAACAATCCTTTTTTACTTAAATGATGCAATGTGTTTGTCCTCAGAGTATTTGTGCTGTGCCCAGGTTTACAAGGTTATTGTAGATTATGGCATTGTCACCTGACACATGCACATCATTAATGGTCAGGGCTGAAGCACTGTTTCTGTAAAAAGCAGTGGGCTGGGGCAAAAGAGCTTTCTGGTCCAAGTGCCAAAAAACAATGCCAGCTTCTGCTGCCATATGGCATGGGGACAAGCAGCAGGGTCAGTATTTCACAGTATGTTGCCTAGTTTCCTTCCCCAGATTGATGAACGTTAGCCAAGGTGCTTGCAAGGGAGTGTCACTTGTGCCGGTGTGGATTTAATAAACAAATAAATAAATAAATAATCTAAATGTGTAAATATTCAGGGGTTGGGTTTTTTGTGTTTCCCCTCCCCCTCCCTGATCTTTTTTTTGCTTTGTAAGGGCTGAATGGTAGCATCTAAGGAAATCCATCTGGAAAATGAATGTTTCTTTTGAGAAGAAAATTAAAATTATGAAACAAGGGAATGTTTTTCTAAAAAAGACGTTCACAGGACTCATATATTGAAGAAGTCTTTTTCAATGAGACCTACATTCATGGTCAAAAAATTTCAGAACAGTGCATTCTATGCTGGAAAGATCAAAATTATGCAATTCAACTTAGGACAGGAAGCCTAGGAGCAGCCATTTTCACCTCTAATTTCAGTACATCAAGTCAGAAAAAAGGAAGATACAAGGGAGAAAAAAAGAGGAAGGATAATAATAAATAAACATCCCTTCACAATCAGGGAGAAAGCAGAAGCAGAAGAAAGAGGGGAAGATGAGGGAGCTTCCTCTCAGGGCTTTCCTGCCATTACACTGTATTGCAGGATGTTGAGTTCAAGTCCTCCAGCTGCAAGTGAGAAAAGGTGACACAAAAGCTGCAGAAGCTGGTCCTGAATGCCCATCATACTTCCTGCAGCTCAAGGCAGCATCAAGCCAGCCTTGCACCCAACCCTTCAGCCTCCATGGTCCTGCACAACTTGCAGAAAGGCAGCAGGGTGCAATCAATAACCTGCCCCTTTGGGCAGCAACGCTGCAGGCTCCCATCTACCTCTCTGTGGTACAAGGACACACAGCTAATTTAGGCTTCTCTCAGCTTCTGAGATGCTGATTTTCACAATACTTTTATGTCCTCAACTATTTTTTAGAATTCTGCCTCTTCTCTCCATATTGGTTGAAATTAGCCAACAGACTCAGAAGTTATGAAGGAAGGAGTGGGTGAGGACGACAGTAGGACAAGCATAGAGGAAAAGAAGTTAGAGTTAAACTAATAGTATTCTGGCAACCAAACTAATGAATTTTCTCCATAGATGCTAGCAAGTGATGGTACATTGACAGCTTTTGTGGGCACAGGAGCCTCACTGGAGAGTGAATTAAGACAAAAATGAAAGACAGAACACATGAGACTGAATGAAAGTCCTATGGGAGATTTTTCTTCCACATTTCAACTTCACGTAACTCCCAAAAGAGTTTGATGCTTGATTTCTGGCTTGCCCATTCAATTTTCTGACAAACCTAAATTTCCTTTACAGTGTAACCTAAATATTCCTTTACAGTGTAACCCTAGTCACTGGAGGGGTAAGCACACAGCCTTAGTATCACGGAGAAACAGCTGTGTGAGGGAACTTGCTGCCTTTTGTACATTCACATTGAAATGTATGGTCATTTTACTCCAAACTCACAGGATTTTGTTTCACTTTTTCTCCCTCTCTTACCTTTTTCATGAAATAGTTCCTGGAAAAGTACTTTGAATTTATCCTCTTCACATCATAGCCCATGAGCATCACCCATATGCCTCTTGTGCTTTGCTGTAGCTGAAAGCACTTGGGCTGAACAGGCCTTGAAAGCTTTGCCTTTGACTGCTTTCCACATTTGTTTCAGAAATGGGAGAGCAAAGAAACATCCTCCTTCTCCTCTCCCTGAACTGGGCAGTGGCATCCAATCACTGGGGTGGCAGAGAGGAGAAAAGGCACAAGGGCTTGAAAATGAACAAATTTTTTTAAAGGGTCAAAGTCTCCCTGAATGTCACTGTCTCAAGTGAGGTGCAGTGTTAAGCTAGCCCCATCAAAATTTACTCTTTCCAAGAAGAAGGTCCCAGAAGGAGCCCTTGAACTTCACAGATATGGGCCAGCTGTCTTATTTTAAGCTTGGAGTGTTTATGCCAGAGAGAATAGAAATAAAAAGGATATATTTATGCGTCTCCTTCTACCAACGGCATCCTTGCAGACATGTCCTTTCTCTCACTTTCCGCTTCAGCCAATTCCACCGATTATTGATTGTAGCAAACTCTACACAGCCCTCTTCATTCCTCCAGATGGTCTTTCCATCATCCTTGAACTCAGGCCATGTCTGTTCCTTGCTGTTTCAGCAGATTCTTTGTTTCTAGGTGTTCTACAGCTCAGTGGACAAGCCTCCTGGAGGAGCTGGTTGCCACCTACAGACCATTGCCTCTCTAAAGAACACCTCACACAAATTAAAAATTAAAAAATAAACCAGATCCTTTTCATAAACTTTGGTTACTCAAACTGACAGCTCATTTTCCTGCTTTATTTTTTGAAGAGCTGTAGTACATCTGTGTTCTGCTTCAAAGATTTAAATTGTCCACCAATCCAGTGCTGGTGTTAGAGAGATGCCACATGCTGCTCTTGTGATTTGGGCAAGTTGAATAGTTTCTGAGCACCAACAGCTGCACATGCTCACCAGAAGTTGTTAGAGTTTTACTTCTACAACTCTTCACTTATTTGATGTGTTTCACGGCTTCCACCATGCCAGTCTGCAGCGAAGTTCCCGCGAGCAGATCATAACCCTGTAGTTCAACACAGCATCAGACCTGCATGACAGGAGGGTAAAGCACAAGCAGCCTCTTCATTTGGCCTAAAAGAAAAATCCGCAGGTTTGGGAATCAGGCAGAAAACAGGAAGTCTAGTTCTTCAAAGTGGGGAGCTGGGACAGCCCCTATGCTGGTATGGTCCACACGAGCCAGCTGACCGCTCCTCTCCTTAGTATAGAATTGCGTTTCGCTGTCACTACATCATTTGCACGCTCATGCAGCGTGAAATGTTCTGCAGCCACAGCAGCTGGCTGGCCCTCACTGATTCCTGCCATGCCAAACCATTTAGCCCATGAGTCACTGAAATCCTGCAGTCAGGAAACTCTTTCTTTGTTCACAGTGTGTCAGGTTTTTTGCTCTCTTTTTCAGCTCATCACTCTTCACTGGATATTGTTCTCTTGATTTGTGAACTGCTGGTCTCTAGGAATTTCACTGCCACATGGTTATTTGTGGTTTGGATTTTTCCATCTATCTCATATATATATGAGATATATCTATCTCATATATGATATATGAGATATATCTATCTCATATATATATATCTCATATATATATATATGAGATAGATGGAAATATATATATATATCAGTCTCCAACCCACTCAAGCTCCAAATATTGACTGAGTTCCTCCTTCAGGGTTTTATCAGTGGCCTCAAGGCAGCACAACCCACTTTCTACCAGTCTGCATTCCCATACAGAGAATACAAGGTCATCAAACATTTCCAATGACCTCAGAAAATTTCAACCTGTGGGAATTATGGTACTATCAACCTTGAGTTCAAGCAGGAACCTACAAGTTTTATAGTATAGCTACTATAAAGGGTAAAGGTTGACATTTTAAGGGCAACCACTGTATATTTTACACAAATTAGGCTACTGAGCACACTAATACATGCAGTCAGTAAGTTTGCTACTTAACAGATCCATTTGGGTTAAATGGGAAAGATAGCATAGAACAATGATCAATTTCTCCTGACATGTAAAGAGAAATTTGCTACAGACGAATTAGAAGAAAATACTATAATTAAATGCCTACAGGTGTTTTCTTAGCAACAACAAAAACAGCACCACAGTTCTCAAAAACTGAATGCAGAAAACCAAAAAACTTTTCTGTCACACACTAGTGAGGGAAGTGTTCTTCACTGATGCATAGGAAATTGGACTTATATGGCAGGAAAAAAAAAATCAGAGTTTTCTCCTCCTTCAGCAAATTGAAGAGACCACTACCTCAGGAATGTGATTGCACATCTCTAGTGACACTTTAACCCATAATTTCAGTAAACAACAAAATTACTGTTCCATAGCAGCAGGATTATTGTCTACAACACACTTCCTCTCTTCGTGCTGTGGTTATCAATGCAGGGGGAAGCACTTGGTGGGCCATTGTGCTCTGCTTCCAGCCCTGTGGCTGCAAAGTCAGCACGTGGAGAGGGCCTGTAGCCCTCTGCAGCCTTCAGTGATTGTGTGCATTAAGAAAATAGTTTGAACAAATTTTTAACAAAAGGAATCTAGGCCAGAATGCCTTCCTCAGTTGCAGTTTAATTTAGCATTGCCTGGTCAAAAATGAGATATTTCATATTCTTAAGGAAAAAGGGGAACTGACAAATTCATTACTTGATCGTGCTAATCTAGTAAATTAAGAGGTAATTGTAAAGAAATAATGAAAATTCTCTAGTGGCATATTAATTGTGATTTTCTTTTCAGCTATTAAGAAAGAAGGATTATGGATGTGGCCAAGAATAAAAAGAGATATATTTTCAGGGTCAGTGAATTTATCTTTTCAGGTGTCTAATAGAAAAGAATAAATCAATTTCCTTCAATGCAGGTAATTTGAGAAGCCATGGACCAGATATGTCCTATTTTCACTATACTGCATAATTAAACTTGCTGTATTTCAGACTTCAGTATCTGCTCAAATACATGCAAATCATGTTTTTGATCAAAAATCTGGTAAACTCTCATAACAGACAACTGTCTCAGTACTAGAAGTTTAACTTTCTAGTTGTAATGTCATTTACTAAATTTGCTACCTGGGTATTTTTTTTCTCCTATCTAAAGTTGGTATAAAAGGATAACAATCTGGGGAGTATTCTGAAACATTATGGTATATTAACAAGGCAATGGCACTTAAATAACAATACCAAATTCCATGTTACATAAAAGGAAATAAATAGTGAATTACCAAGATTTCTGATCAAGTAATTTCTCTGCCTGGAGTGCAATCTGTCTGCAGTTCAGAATGAGCATCTGGACATAATCTAGATCCTATCTTCCTTATCAGTCTGTTGCCCAAACAGAAGAATCATGATAAGACTTGGATAGTTCTTTGATGTAATGCTACTAATCTTTTCTCTTTTCTTCACATTCCCAAAGTCCCATTTCCCTGAACATAACTGAAACAAGTAACAGAGGGCAAGTTGGAGTTTTGAACATGTTTCCTGTTTAGAAAAATGAAAGCAAAATCCCAACCCAACTGCTTTCCGAGGAAGACTTGAGTATGACTATGTACTACTGATTTGCAAGCTGCCCACAGGGTTTCTGTTTGCTGCCTGATGTCTGCTGCCCCATTTACTGTCTGGCATGTGCTCACAGACAGTGCAGAGTGCAGACACAACAAACCAGCAGCAATAACTGCATTCTTTAGTCCCTTTGCAGAAGTATGTCTTTTAATATTATCATGGATTCAAGTATCATTCAAAAGAGGATTTCACCGGCTTTCATTTATCCAGACTAAATGGTATTTCAGGCATCAGCAGAAGCTGTTGCTGACTGTGCAGAGAAGCCCCATGACTTTTGGCGTTTTCTGGCAGAGACCAGCAGTGCAAATGTTGGCACACAATAAGCAAGGGTTTATTTTTCTACCTCCACCATGACAAGCGGAAAACATGGCCCAGGCAGTGCAGCTCTGGGGCAGAGCAGGAAGCTACAACCGGGGCAGCATCTATGCTTAAGGTTTTCAGCAACTGCCTTTTCCCATACTGAAGGTTAAGTGTCAGCAAATAATAAAGCTCTATGTCGTCTATCATCTGCAACCAACTGACTGCAAGATAGAGCCTCTGCATGTCTTCCATCATTGTCCTTTAGAAAGCACTGGAAAAACCTGAAGCATGGTGGTAGTTTGGAGACAACACATGATGCCTACTTTCCACATATTCTCAGTTTTACTGAGTGTATGCAATGTTTAAACATAAATGATCGTGCCCAAACTTCCTCCAAGTCTTTCTTCTTTTATAATCACAATATGTCTTCATATCTTCCCACTCTTTCAGTTTATTCAAAATAAAAATCCTTCAAAAGATCCAGATATAAAGAACAACAGTGTAGAACCTGATCCTGGCAGACACCATACACACTTTTGAGGCCTTACCCCTTACTTTCATGTACTATTTAACTCATCACCTCTGTTGAAAGTAGTCCTGTCTTCCCACTGCAACAATCACTTTTTTTATAGCCTTTTTCCTTGCATGTTGATGTATGGGAACAATTAATAGAACCAGCTAATTAACACAGGGTAAAGGTTTTTATTCCCATGGAGCAGTTTCTCTGCTCTGTTTTACACATGGACGTACAGCATTTATACCATATGAGAGAAGTGTATTGAAGGAAGGATAAAGAAACAAATGGTCTGGAGGGGCTGTAGGTGTCTGGAAGAGAGCAGAGGAGAAAGCGGTTGACAGTGAAGGTTTGTGAAGGATTACGGCATTCACAAATCACTAGCCTTCATTTCAGCATGCCAAAAACTTGTGCTGCCAATAAAATGGAAGGCAAACTTTTTTGGGAAGACTAGGTGCAAAAGGGAAAGTACATGCATAATAACCTTCTTGTCAGCTTATAATCCTTGCGGAAAAAAGAAATATTCTACATTTCTGACATCTGACAGACTCTTTAGTTCTGCAGCTATCTGCTGCATCAGGAAGCAGTCCATGAACCAGCAGTTAAATAGAAACTCTTAACTTGCAAATGAGAGAAGGGTAAAATACATGCTTTTATAAACATGGACCATTTGCTTAAGAGTTGGACTCGATCATCCTTGTGGGTCCCTTCCAACTCAGAATATTCTTTGATTCTGTGATTTCTCTGGGAATATTTGGCTTGTGTCACAAATAAATAAAATGGCACTTTTCCTGCCTTTCAGCAAAAATAATCACAGAGCCCTGGTGGGATCTCATATTACTTGGGCTCCTTACTTGTAGCTTTTATACTCCAGCACACTTGTTGATAATGTATGAAGTACGAAATTAAAACTAAATCAATTGTCAAAACAAATGAAAAAGTACACTATGCAATGTATTATCCTCTGGCCCTTTATTGTATTTCTCCATTCATCTGCTAATTCCCAAAATCCAGCCATTTACAATGAAACTTCCAGTCATTAGTGGGATTTAGCAGGCTTCCACAGTAAAATAGTATTCACATTTCTCATGAGAATTCATATATATAATGTTGTAGGGCACTAGATAAAAAGCCTCTCAGTCCACAACCATATTTTATTTCCATACACCTATCCAAACTCACCTCCTGTGTTGGGAAATTAACACATGAAGTGAGAATTTTCTGAATAATGACTTCCTTTTTTTTATAACCATACTCATTGAGATGCACTTTGGTGCAGAGCCTTATGTGGGAAAGCTAGCATGTGGCTGCATGACTAATTTTTCAAGCCTGTGCACAGCTTCTCAGGAATGCAGTTGGATCTAACTCCTTGGTGGCTTGCTTGTGATGACTGAATTGAAATATATTGTAATGATTCTCTGTTCAAAAATCATGAAAGTTGAGACTAGAGCTGAAGTATTAAGTGATTTTTTCCTTTTCTACTCTTGTATTACCTACTTAGAGCAAATATTTTACATAAAAGTAAGTAATAACTCAAAAACTTAGCTCAAAACTTAAGATGATAATATCAGATCTCATTTCTGTTCCTTCACATTTTGAAAAATCCCATTTGGCTTCCCTCCTTATTTTTGCATGAATATGTACCGCACAGAAATTATTTAATTAGTAGCTTGAAAATTAGAGATTCATCTATGCCATTCAAACCATATAGCAATTCCTAAGTTTCTTACTTTTCAAATGAAATTAAAATTTTTTTCAATTGAAAGAATTTAGAAATTTGTTTAAAGGCCACTACTTCCTTAGATGTTTTTTTAGTATGCATGAGAAAACTGCTATTTAATTTCACACTGAAGTAATCCTTCAATAACTTCCTATCAAGCAGAATATAAAAGCTTATTAGTAATTCCTCAATAAAATTAAAAATAGGTTAACCTTGGACCAATTATTTTTTTTCCCCTCAGAGAAGACACCAGAGATCAGCACAAATGGCAAGTGATAAATTGGCCTCTTAGAATTACTCCGGAGTCATCCTCCTCCCTTCTTTTTCCCATCAACTCTCCCTGGAAATACCTCTCCTGAAGTGCTTCTTGTTTTAGCATCAGTCAGTCCATTTGATTTCTACCTCCCCTTAACTATCAATGGCAAAAATTGTCAAGATCTGATGTTATCTACCTTAAATCCTAACTCCCTATTACAGTGAAGCAATTTCACAAAGACTACACCTAGTTAAGATTAATGATAAACACCAAATTGCCAGAAGTTCGTATTTTAAAACTTTATTTGCCTTTTCCTACATGCTTGGATTTTCAGAAGAGGGAAAAAGTGTATCACTCTCCTTTGCAATATACAGCACCAGGAATTCCCTTGGACATTGTATTTATACCTTACAAATAATCTTCTCTTTCAATTTACCAATATCTTTCCAATTCTCAAACTCTTACCATATGATGGGCCCTAGATTCAATAGCTGTGGGCATTGTGTTTGAAAAGAAAATAAGTTTATAGGTGCTTTTATTCACATCAGACCCTTCTGGTCTTATTAGCAAGTATGAAGCATTCCAGGCACCTAACGGAGAAGCGTAGGTCAAAAAAATTAGTTGCCTCTGAACAGCAATGGTGGTAGTGGCAATAGAAATAGCAGCAATAGCAGCAGCAGTAATCGTCATAGTAGTAATGTCAGCTCTTCCTAAGAGTAACTCTGGACAAATAAGCTAAGCTTCTTTTTCATCACTGTGTTTTTTTCCTCCAGACACCTAAAATTATATACATTTGAATAACTCATCACTAACTTTAAAATCTGTTAGATACATAGAAACAAAGG
This sequence comes from Pachyramphus minor, assembly GCA_013397135.1. Taxonomy (NCBI): domain Eukaryota; kingdom Metazoa; phylum Chordata; class Aves; order Passeriformes; family Tyrannidae; genus Pachyramphus; species Pachyramphus minor. Next base: position 75,467 of record VYXB01004099.1, on the reverse strand, counting down.
TATCTTTTGGCTTTCTGATTCTAGAGTCTACCTAGAAAAGGACACCCATATGAGGATGTATCAGAAATGCCTCAAGAGGAAAGTTTCTCATGAACAGGTCAAGTTGCACCTAAAAATCAATTGGAGTTTCTTGGTTCCGATGGTTCTATTGGAAAAACTCTCAAAAATCTGTCTGTTGGTCAAAAAAACCATCTTCCAATGGTCAGTCTACATTTGTCATGGTTAATCACTTCCTATATGTTTTTTTCGAGCTCTATCATTTGGTGTAAACAGTTATTTTCCCCATCTGATGTTTACACATGGCTTGACAAAATATGCAGCACTGTAAGCAGGTGCCTAGAAAATGGCACAACTCTATCCAGTGTCCCCTCCCCACCCACCTAGGTACAGAGAACACTTGTGGACATGACTGAGCACTGTGGTTTATCACTCAAGTCAGTCACTAAGAAGGATTAGGAAGACATCTCCATTACAGGTGGGTCAATCCACAGATTCTTTATTTCATGGAAACTTTGTCCCTTCCTCTGGCCTCTGCTGCAAAACAACTGCAGGCAGCATGAAGCCTCAATATAGCAACTCAATTCTTACTGAAGCCATTTGGCATGGGCTATCCAAGTATATATGCAGACAAGTATAAAATGCATAGACATCACTTCTTGAAAGCTGTCATTTCCCAAAGGACCCACTGAGGTAGAAGCGTGCTGCAGAATTGCTACTAAAAACAATAGATTTGCAGTCATTTTTTAAACACCTAATTTCCCAACTAGCCTGTATGCAACACTACTTCAAATAGCTACACACGGTCTCATTTAGTGAATATATGAGGAAGAGGTCTGCATTATGTTTGCTAAAAGAACTAGGATTTCAATTCCATCTGCCACTGGGTGTGTTTGATTTGTGTATTAATTATGCCTGTTTGTAGCTGTAAATTTGCTCCAGCTTAGTAAGTGATTAGCTCCGTGCATGAATTCACTACACTGTGTGGCTCCCTTGCACTTTCATGGTTTTCAAATGATTCCATACTTATGCTTTTTAAATTGCTTTTAATACTCCTCCTATTCAGTGTGAGCTTTCAACTCTGTCTTAGTCAGATAATTCTTTTTCCCTTAAGAGAAAACATGTCCCTTTGACTCTTCTCTTTGTGGACCCTTTTCTTTGGTGACTTGTCAGCTTTGTCCATGGTGCTACTATAAAACACGGAACGAAACTGCTTCTTACCCAGTCTTACAGAGAAATTCAGCATATTCACATTTAGCATTTTCTACATGGAATGAGTTAAACTAATGGGTTTAGGAAATACATAAGCACTCAGTAGGGTGTACACATACCCATTACTGTGCAAACTTTAAATGCTTGTCACATCAAAATAAAACTCTCCCACATGTGGAACATTTTTGCTCTTGATCGCTGAGTTTTCTCCCTCATTTTCAAAATGCCCCAAAGTTTTTAGCTGTCACCTTTGTAGTTAAAACCTGCAAGATATGCTTGAAAACGTTACTCATCTGAAATGAGCTGCATAAAAACCACCTTTGTGTTCGTGAATGTTTGTGTACACTTAGAAAATAAATGTTGAAGAGGTCAAGTTGATTTCTCTCATATTTTAGGAAAAGAATCACTCTGAGCTGAAAAATTGTATGCCAAGTTTCTGCCTGAAGCAAATTTTTACAATCAAATTAAAAACCTTTGAGACTAAGAGTTTATAATGGAAATACTAACACAGCCTTAACCATGGCAGCACTAGCAAGCACTGCAATAATATTAGGAAAGCTCCCTCTGCCCACAATCTAAACTAAATAAAAAAGATGCCATTTTCTAACATATACCCCAGGCTAGCAAATAACAATGATTTAATGTACTTGCCCTGTGGTAATATAGTAGCACTGCAAACCTCAGAGCCAATTTTTCTTTTCTTTTCTTTATTTTTTTCTTTTCAAGCATATATGCCCCATAGGGAAAGGATTGCAATTTAGCTCTTATTTGTGGATATATCGCTTTCATTTCAACAATTCTTGAAAGCCTTCCTTATGTCGCATGCTACGGTATGTGAGCACCCAACTGAATAAAGACCCACCAGGCTTTTTCAGGAGTTTATTCGCAGGTTTGGCTTTCCTTATTGTAGTATGCACCACATTTAAATTAGATGAGGGCTACTGTAACGCAATAACATTGTCAATGACTGGAATCTCACTTTCCCCTCTAACAGTCTGAAGCAAATTAATGTATTGGTTGTTCTTTAACAAGTAAACAGTTTCTGCTACAATGTCAAGGAAAAAGAATGTGTTCATTAATATGAACAATCTTCATCTACAAAGATGATTTTACACAATGCATGTAATGAGATAGCTTTCCCCTAACTAGTACACTACCAAACTGAAAAGCTGATTCTTAGGACTTTCTTGAAATTACAATATTGTTTGTTTACCAATAAGAAAGACAGTCTCAGTCACCTATGCCACCATTGTAAGCTCTATAGTAAGTACTTAAAAAAGAGAGATTTCTGGAATCACTTGTGGAATTAATAAAATTGATAACTACAGACTTACACTGCATCAATGATACATATTATTCCTGTGATAAGTTGAGCTAAAAATAAGATTAATTTGGTTATAGAAATTCCTTAAACAACAACACTTAAATTATTTCAAACTTGAAATTTTTCAAGAATTTTCTGAAAAAATCAGCAAACACTGGCTAAAAAAGCAAAGCAGTTTGGATACACCAATGTAATCAGCATGCCTAGTGCTTTTCTGTTAACCCTCTGAGTAGAACCATAATATTCTGGATTTTTTGTATAATAATGCTATGAAAAATTTTACTTACAGAAATACTAATTTATATGTCATGGCTTAATAAATCATGTTCTAAATATATTTAGGCTAGGCCTATCATCTCGTGAGTGATTAATTCATCTTAGAATTTTAATTATCCATTAGAGAAGCCAGTCTCTAGCATCTATAAGGGAAATTTAGATTATTGCCCTAGATTACATACTTAACTCTTAGATGGATGAAATTAGATAAAACAAATCCCAGCTCACCACCGTTCAACTAATCCTGTGCTATCAGTACTGTATTTTCACATCAAAGTTTGCTTACTGCATGTAAGCTCACTAGAATATTGCACTTAGGTTGGAGTCCATGTTATCCCTGCTTATATTTAATCGAGAGGTATTAAGCTGGAAGTGACCCTGGTCTACTTTCCTGTCAATGCTAAAATCAGACTGTCAGGCATTTCCACAGATGAATCATTAGCTGACCTGAATCACCCTTTGGAAGTGTTCCTCTCCATCTCCTTGGTGATAGATTGTGCCTACCACAACTGCCATCAGTCTCCGCTAACTACACAGGCTAGATGGGAGGCAGTTGGCCTTGTATGCATAACAAGCATTAAAAAAAGCAACTGTTGTCACATTTAGCAGCAATACAATGCTTAAAAATTCAAAAGGAAAATGAAGAAAGAAGTCAGAAGGACTGGTACATATTAGAGTAAAATGACCAGAGTGTGCTATGTGCTCTCCCAGATTATCGCATTAGAAATAGTCTATTATGTTTGATTTCTTTTTTATACTGGTGTTTCAAATATTTTTTAGGGCCACATATTCTGTCTTCACTTACCCCCAGGAATTCAGAGGTTAGATTGAAAGAAAGGGCAGTCACTGCCAAACAAGCCTAAGCTATTATTACTTCCATGAAACCATACATACATATACATTTATATGGTTATATTAAAAAAATATATATGGGTGTATGGATTTATTTAAACCCATCATTGCAAAGTCTTTTAAAACAGTTCAAATATTCAGATACCTTTTCTAGAAGCCTAAAATAAGCTATCAACATTTTGAAACCTAGTCTCTCACAAACCTAAAAATAACTTAAAAATATTTTTATAGTTATGTTCATAAAATATGAACTAAAGATCAGAAACATACAAGACGTTGGGTATGAGTAGGATTTTCAGGATCTAGGATTTTTTTTACATACATTTTAAGTAGTACAAGATGGTGTAAGATGAAGGAGCCAAACATCTTATTTTAATGATAATCCTGTATTCCAATGCAAAGCAAAGGTGATAGGAAAATCCCAGATGGCCTTTTGAACAATATTTCTCATGCATAAGGTGAAGCATTTTTTTTTTCTCCTGACTTCACTCTCTAATTAAGAAGAATGAACATCATCCTTTGCTTTAAGACTGCCAAATTTTCACAATAGTCAAGGAGCATGTGGTATTAATGGATGCTTTTTTATTACCACATGTATGTCTTGCATTACATGGCTGAATTGTATCTCTTTTAAAGGCAAGGCTGTGATATAATGTGGGAAGGTCAGCACTGGAAAACCTTGTGCCAGATCCTGACCTACAGTAAATTAGTGTAGGTAAGTGGCAAGGAAGGCTTTACCTTGGCTGAGGGTTGATCCTATGGAAAAATAATCCCTGTCCTATCCAAATATTACCTAATTACAACGATTAACATTACAATGACAGTGGTTGTGCCCTATCTACTGAGCATCTTCTCTCTTCCCTGCGACTAGGGTTGGATGGTTATAGTCAAGGATCTGGCACAGATGCAGCCCTTTCCCAAAACCTAAAATCTTAGAGTGTTTGTATGGCAGTTCCTTGGTCCCTTCACATTCTGCCCCAGTGGAATTCTCCAACAAGGTACTTATTTGCTTCACTTGGGTTAAGATGTTACTGAGGTTCCAGACAGAGAAACTGAGGTCATGCAGAGGCCTTCTGCCCATGGACATACATTCAGAGATCAGAGTTCCCTGATGACTTAGATGACTTTCCACTAAACTCATAACCTGAAATTTGGTGTCTGATGTAAGCTTCCACCAGCAGTTCCTTCTACAGTCAGTGTAGTGAGACCAGTAGGTTAATCAAAACATGAGTCCTGCCTAAAATGCATGCCTATGGCAGGTGAGATGAATCAAATCTGGAATGTTCATCTCTCTGTATTACCAAGGAAGCCTGGAGAACTAGTTTCAACTAAGCATCTCACTTCTAGATTTTTATTTTTGGGTCAATTAAAAAAAAAAAATAATTACTTGTACCACTTGTGTGAAGGTTCACAAGATGTGATTCCTTTGTTTAAAATATTCCAAGTTTTTAATATATAAATTTTCATGTTTGAGGTAATGAAAGATGCACTTTGTGGGATGGAAAAACAGAATTCCAGTGTTTCTTGAAATACGGTTCAATTCCAACTGGATAGTTCCAACTAGAAGTGCAACTGGAAGTGCAAAAGAGCTTTACACTAGCTCCAACAAGTTGCAGGTACACATTTGTTGCCATACGGACAGTTCCATGAGCAAACACAACTCAGAACGGGAACAATACTGTGGACAACTAGCCTTGTTCCTGCAAAATGTATTTATGCTTCCCAGAAAGTTCAGAAAAACTGCATATCATTTTGGGCAGCATATTGATACTTTAAGTTGTATGATATGAAAGGAAGAAAGAAAGAGAGAGAGGAAACCACATTTATGTGACTTTTAAAAAACACTAGGAGAAAACTTTAACTTTAGAGGAGAAAAATTCCATTTTATATGAGTAATAAGAGCAACTATAAATTTCACAATGTTATTTTTTATTTTAGAACATGATTTTGAAAGTTGCCTTTTTTATTCAAGTGAAATTCTGAGCCATGTAATTTTTTTTTCAAATTATCACATCTGAAGCAAGAGTTTACACAGTGTAGTATTTTTGTAGAAGCCAACTTTAGGATAATTGTCAAATAAAAAGCTATAATGCTGTGTTGAGGTTTTAACAAACTAGAAATATATATACTCTGTGTAAATGCCCATTTTATTAAATATTACAAATAGAACTGGTGAATAATTTTTAGTTTCTCCATTCTAACACAAAACTGCTAATTCAGTTTAGGGTTTATATATATATCAAATGACTTATATTTTCCCTGATTTAGAAGTGCTCTAGCTATTTTAAGGGTAGTTCTTCAATTCATCAATGTTAGTCCTTTAAAATTACTCCACTGGAATAACCAGGTTGTGCTGAGAGGACACCTGTACATTTCTGAATGTGGCGCAAAGGAACCAGGAACTTCTCAACTAGATCATTACATGCTATTACATGACAGAACGTGTCCTCAAGCCACTTTCCAAGACTCAACATTGTCATTAAGAGCAAACTATATAGAAGCAACCTTTTGTGGCCATCATCATGTTATCTTCTGTAAACCATGAGGATGTCCTAAACTGAACTTCCCATTTAGCCTGCATAATGTCTTCCAATAACAGTCACTCCCTGTGGAAGTACGATGCAGGTTTAGAATGAGCTGCTGTAGAAGATTCCATTTGTTTAGTTTTATTTTCATTTTTAAGCCTATATCTGTAATTCCTAAGCAATAGTACATTTGATATATTTTTGGCCAGAAACAGGCAACGAACTTCAGGTTACTATAAAAGATATGTGCGTATAAAAGCAAAAAAGCCAGAATAAAACCCTAGTGTGGGTTGTCAAGATTTAAGTTGATCGTTTACTCAGAGGGTTAACATATGCTAAAATTACATACTGCAGTTCCTAGCTCCACTGATGAAAACATTCACTGCTTCTATCTTTAAATAAAAAAGCAAAATAGCCTTAACCCTTTGAGGATCATATTAGCAGCAAGTTACAATCTAAACAGAGAACAAGTATTTCAATCAATTCGGAAATTATTCTTACAAAGATTCTGTGAGCACCCTTTTGTGTTCCACCATCTCAGCGTATACTGCTGGATAGGTCAGTTGTAATCATTCCACACAGGTCTGAAGAAGTTTCAGGGTCTCAAAGGGTTAAAGCCAAGACTTTTGAGTAAAAGTGTTTTATTAAAAGGGTGAGTTAGGTGAGCGAACAGTCTCGGATGAACTTGGTGAATAATCTTCCGATTCGGAGTTGAGTTCAGGTGGAGCTTGCTGTGCCTTATAACGTCCCCTCACATCCTGGTTGCGTCTTCGTCGGAAAACCTGCCTCTCCTTATCAAGAGCGGTGGTCTGGCAGGGGCATAAAATGAGAATAAATGAAATTAGGCTGTGTGTGAAATGCAAAGGTAATGAAAACCATGAGGTTTTATGTGGCCTGCAAATACCAGGGATAATAAATGTTCAGACCAAATTAAACCTCTTCTGTCTCAGTCAGGTCTGAAAGGTTGAGCCCACAACACAGCTAAATGCTTTAAAAAGTGCATTTCCCAAACCTTAAGAGGTAGTGTGACATCATCAAGCAGACACAGTGCCATATATATGAATGCCATATGTTCTACTTCTGGATGCTATTAATTTCATCCTTTAACAGATTCAAATTTCAAGCCAAATACCAACTGACCTTCCCCCACCCTTCTCAAAGTATAAATCTGTTTCTACAGGGCAAGGCAGAGATGTACGCTTGTCTTTGACTTGACCTAACGAAGGCTGATACACACTCACCCGTGTTCAAGTCAGTGCAATCATCTAACAAAGATGGATTGTGATGAAGTTGTCAGACAAGAGAGAAAAACAAACACCAAAGGGAGCTAGCCCAGCTCCCTGACACATCATGCTGCTCAATGGATGTTCTTAGGGAGAACGCTGAAGAGCTGTGACGGAAAGATCCGTTTAGCCCGACCATGCTGTCTCTTCCTGTTAACCAAGGTCTACCGAATTAAATGCTCTGCTAATTTTATCTATGTCTGTATAAGTTATCTAGGAATGGGAAAAAAAAAAAATGTTTACTTGATGGGTTTTACTTTTTGATCATTCTGCCACTATTAAGAACCCAAGTCTTAATAAGATGGCTCTAACTTCTAGCCACATTCTTTCTTCTGCTTTTCTGGCACATTTACAAGGCGAATCTGCAACCCAAGTAAGGGCAGCCCTAGTCTAACTAACAATTTCAAGCATGGGACTGGGTTTTTCTGTTTTCTTGATAATGGGATATTAGACTGCGGTCTCTGAAATCACTGTTAAATTGTAAGTTGAACAGGATGGCCTTGATTCAGCAAGAGCACTCTGACACACGGTTAGCTGCCTTCTGAAGCAGGGCTACCTTCGTAAATCATGACCTGTGATTGTTCTGGAAAAAGCAAAATGGGAAAAGGCAGGTGTCCAGTAAGATGACATACAAAATGCAACCAAGTATCAAATCATGGCACTGGAGGCAAAGATAACTTTGAGAACTGAATAGGTTTCAATGATATGGCTTGTAAAATTTGTCCCTATAATAAAAACCTATTTAAAAGATTGCAGCCAAAGGTTATTCTACTTCAAAGGATTTATTGTGTTCCCTTGAGATATGCATGACTGATTTCTCTAGAAAATTTACCAAGTTACAATGTGAGCCTCATAGGAGAGCAGAGATGTATTTATAGCTAACATATTTTTGAGAATAAAATGAAAACTAAATCCATCATAATGGTGTAGAATAGCATTATAGCAATCCACACTTTCAAATAATGCAACCAGCAACCAGCATTCAATAATGATGTAACAGAGACAGAAGGATGGGCAGGAGTACAGAACTACTATAGCAAATGGATTTAGTTAGACTAAATTGATAAACTACTATTTTTGTGTCTAGAACCTATACAGCACTACTTTAAAAGGGTAAAATAATAAACTGTGTTAAGTTCATCTCCAGATTTTAAATAATTGCTACAGAATCAAACACTTTTTATCCACCAAACATTTCTTTGTTTACTGCTTATCTTTTGGTTAAGAGCTCTAATTATTGTTTTCAATGCTTTCTACATTTCTTAGCCTTGAACCAATTCAGTTTTTCATTATTTTTAATGTGAAACAGAGGAATACCTAGATCATTTACAAACAGTGAATATACTGCATACAGTATGTAACTCCGTGTAAGAATTGAAAAGATTGGCATATATTACCACTCTATAAAATACAGACTTCCATTTATTTATTTTTTTAATGCTTACAGGAAATAAGCATTTACTTAAAGTTTAAGCCACATCACATCATCTTGTGGTAATAGATATTCTCCCCTGAGAAATTTAAACATTTTTGGTTGAATAAATAAAAATAATTGTATTAAATTCAAATTTTATTTTTAAAACCTGCTATATGAGAATAGAAAAAGTATATGTAAAATCTGAAGGTATTTAAAATTAGATAAATTACACAGAAGAAAATGTATAAGAAAATTCCTTTGAAATTTAGCCTGGGATATTGCTTTTTATAAAGAACAATAATGACTAAACATCAAGACATCTTTTTAAAGATGTCTTTAAAAATAAACCCCAAGATAATAGCTTTCTACCATTGTTGGGAAAGCTTTAGAGAGTTTGGTTTAAACCTATTTGTTTAAATATAGATAAAGGCACTCCCTTACTTAATAATAAAAAATGTTAAGCAAAATAACCCTGATGGTCTCACCTATCTAGCACCTTATGCTGCTGTAGTTTGTAGGACCAAATATTTCTGGCTTCCTAACCATTCAGAAACTTCCTGAGATGTTTTTGACTGTGTTTTTCTTTTCATTTTTACCCAAAGTTTCCCCTGGATGTGATTTAGTTGGTCTTTGTAAAGACATGCTTGTAGACCCAGGGGCATTGTTGTGGTTACTGTCCTGGGCTGAGAAACATTCAGAACCTTTCTTACCCAAAGAGCTTATCAAATAAAAATGTATAAAGCCACAGAGAGGCGAAGTCAGTATTTATTTAGTGAAAGCAAAACCACACAGGTCATACCCTAATGTTTAGTGTTTCACATGTCAGAACTACTAAATGGGGCACTTCTGGCCACAGAGAGAGTGCTCAGGCCCTATAGAACTTTCAGGAACAGGCTTATTTTGCCCCGTGTTAAAAGAAGGTTTGACACTTCCCATGTCTAATACACCACTGGATGGTATTGCTACTCTGCATTCTGCACAAGTGAAATTTTTCTTTTAATGATGTTACGGTTATTTTTTACCTCCAAAGAATTTCAAAATATGACAGATCAAGCCTTTGGAATGCAGAGAAGATGGTAAGATAGATACATTTGAGCATTTCACAGATTTCCCATATTTCACAGAATATTCTGAGTTGGAAGGGACTCACAAGTCCAACTCTCTTAAACGAATGGCTCACACAGGAATTGAACTTATTAACTGTATGTGTTTTGTAAGTGCAATATTCACCTACTGTACTCTCCTGCGCATGGGGATACATGTGGGGATATTCCAAAAATCAGCTGTTTCCTTATCATGGATGCTTTTGTAACAAAGGTCTCTTATACACATTGCCTTGGTTTAACAAATGTATTCTTTCACCTACTGTTCATCTGGTGGTTTGCTGGTACATGAACCAGTCCACTATGGATTTCCAGGACATTTCTACTTCAAGCTACTCTTTCAATAAATAACAAGAGGCTCTGAAGTGCACTTATGCTTCACAGGTCTGCAAAACCCAGATTTCCATTGTCACATTTTGACGTTGTATTTTTCCTGGCTTGAGGTTACAGAGTGAAAACTTTGAGCACTGTATGATTGTAATGGCAACTAAAATGTAAGGATGGCATTCTTATTCAAGATATGCAGCTGTTCTCCTGCAATCCTTATGAGGAAAGGTAGAGCTTCTTATTCAGCAGCAGACAAGTGGATTGCCTCTAATAGTTTGGTGCTGCTGAGCCTGAAGTATTTAATCAAGCACTAATGTATTTTGCATCAACATTCAGTAATCCTGACACCCACTACCAAATGGTTAACAAGCCATTTTTTGAAATGCATTTCATTTGAAGTAACAGAGCATTATTTAAAAATAGTTGTTTCTGTCACCTACATACTAGGGTGCAATTAGCATTTTTTCAGGATTTTCCTTTAAGGAGTGTCTCCATCCTGATTTCTACCACTTGATGTTACAGGAATCCTGAGCCATGCAAATTTATTTTTTTATTTTGGAAAACACTGAACTGTGTGCTTATGAACAGATATTAAAAAACTACAGCTGCTTTGATATATGTGTTGGATCTGCAGCAGGAAGAGCCTTATTTTAGCTATAGGCTGATATTTTCTGTCAGGTCAGTAATTACTGAATTAGAGTAACTGCATTTTATGAAAGTGAGCAGTGACTGTTATTCTTTTCACTTGTCTTAATTTACTGCTGGCCGCCAAATATAGATATATATTAGTTTCATTAATAAAAGAACATTATTGTGCATTTTGCCTCTTAGTCCATCCATTATTCATACCAGGCAGGAGACTAAACTGGGAATGCAGCTGTTCATGCATTAATCTAAGAAACCCTTCCCTTCACTTGCTTTTATTCTGCAGGAGCATATTTGCAATTTGTTAGCAATTTTCATGATGCTTTGTTTAGTGTGTGGAATTACATGAAAGTATGCATTGAAACACTAGTATTTTTCTTCCAGCACATTCTTTTATATACATGTATTTGTATACACAAATTTAAATATTCATACCTCGATAAGTTTACCTTATTTGCTTAAACTTCTGACTAGTGATCACTATACACTGAGAGATGTAATGTAAGGTTTCCGTACTGTAAAAATGACCATTAAACATTGCTCATGGCATAAGCCAGGCAGCCCTTCAGTCTCATCTTTTTAAATTTCTTTTCCATGGGTTTCTCAGGCTACATATATANTAAATTATATATATATATGTGTGTGATTGATTCATGAATCAAGACACTTTTTTGAGAATACTTCAAACTTAGCAATGCACCTCAGTCCAGGAGTGAGACACTCATGTTATTTTTAGTCCCTCAGGCACAAGGTATAGCTAAGTCAAGTTACACGGTGATTTGGAGACGTGCAAATGACCACATCGAGGGGATAAATTGATCGAGTGGATTTGAACCTAGACCTCCAAATACAAAAGGCCAGTGCTTTAGCACACCATGTAACTTCTGACATGATATTTAGCTAAAATGAAAGTAAAACAGAAAGAAAACCAAATCAATTTGATATATGTTTAGTACTGCATTGGTGAGTGAACACAAAGACAAGTATTCTACAGACATAACTGTTGAATCCATATTGCGATATTTAAGTTTGTGTTTACTCTTTGACATCCCCCCTTTTTAGAGACACGGTTCCTCAGCTGGTTTTAATTACATGTGAAAGAAACTCAGTGCCAAGTTGTTTGCAGGAGTGAATTTTGTTTATAGTTTGTAAATCAGTTGTGGTTTTTTTTAGTCAAGGAGAAGAAGAGATTTTAAATGATTTTAGATATTTGCCTGTATTTACCAATATTCAGTTTACAGAGAGTTTTATGGTATTAAAAATGGCACTTTACACATAGCAAGCCTAATTTCCAACTTCCTGGTCCCATCATCAAGGCGTCTGGCTGTAACTTTTGACTTGAAAGTATATTATATCCACCTGGGACAGGTGTAAGTAACTCAACAGATGCAAAGTACTGTGAATTAGGAACCAAACATGGAGGATGGAACTCTGGCTTTGAAAATGAGCTGTTCAGATAAATTTTTAACTGTGAAAGTGAGAACTGTGTTTTAAAAATCCAGTATTTTATGAATTCAATATTGTCTGGATTGATGATTTTCTAAAGCATCCAATGCAATTCATCTCCTTTTTATTATCATTACATAGATAGATCATTAATGACTTTCCCATACATTTCCTGGGTTTTATTTTGCCCATTTAGCTTTTCTACAATGTCTGTGGATATATAGAAAATAACATATCTTAACATTTTATTCTTATACATAATGCTACATATACTAATATATTCTACTAATATTTTATGTTAGATACAATCATTCTGGTATTCCCTTGATATTCTGAATCAGCCTAAACTTCAGGGTTTTAACTGAGGCCTCCAGGTCTTTTCCCCTACTGATGCTGCTTTGGCCTTTTCTGCATCTTTAATTGCAGGGTTGATGTTCCAACATCATTAGGTGGGTTGCTTTTGAAATATGTATTACTCTGGAGTTGAAATGATTTTACTGATTTGTCCCCTGTGTTTTTTCTTGATCCTCATGTTCAAGGAACCATCTAAAATTCTCCGGGCACTATAGCTTATACCTGCTACAATAACTACTACTGTACATAAGGTTTGTTCTATTTTAGTACCTCAAAAAAATCATGTCACTTCTGTACATACTATCCTACTGAAAGGGAATAAAAGTATGCAGAAGAGTAATCAGAAAAATTGGATTTTGAAAGACTTTGAACAGGAAAATCTTCTAGGCAGAGGAAGAAAGTTTTCTGGTTATTGAAGGAGGAAATAGTGCCATTTAAAAAGCATTTTAGAAAACTGCTAGAAACTAGGGATGAAAACAAGAAGAGGAGTGCAGAAGATACATGTAGTTTAACACCAACAAAGGGAGCATTACATTTTCCTTGGGACCTGCTTTCATTTTTTTTGCTCTACTTGTGAATTCAGGTTAATTTTCATAGACCTGTGCTGAATTATCTGTTTTATAGATGGGAATTGATGAACCTTTTCACATGCTTTGCATCTGCACTGCTAAAAAGTAAACCCTTGCTATATCGAAATGGTTTTATTTAGGCTAAAATGTTGGTCACTAGAGCAGTTGCATGTTTCTGGGAGATGAGAGAGGCCCAAACACAGGGCAGTGGCAGTACTTGGTCAGAGGTATTCCCTCCTAGTGGATTTCCTAATTAAACATCTACGCCTAGAAGCCCTGCACTCCCAGTTTGCATTTCCATGCTAGGTGCTCAGTTTAGAAAGCCCTAATTATAAACATTGTTGTTACTGCCCCCAGCTGGAAAACAGAGCAGTTTATGTATGAATAAGAGAGATTATCGCCCATCTGCTCCAGCCCATTATTCAGGGATGTGTCATTTTGTATGCTGATGGCCATGCAATGCTTTAGTCAAATGGCCTTTTTTTTTTTTTTTTTTTTTTTTTATAGCTTTGTTTATTTACCAAATTGCAGAATTAGACCCTTCCCCCTTACATCCTCAAAATGCATATGGTTTATTTCAAAACCTGGGCTAAGCAGTTAAACTGAGTCAAGGCCAATCTGAGGAGATGCTCACTTTTCTCACAGACTCCTTTTCTGGTGGTCTGCTCCCCCTGAAGGCGGAGTTTTAAAAGATCCAAACATTGTGTATAGCAAATAGGAAGACAAATAGAGCTCATGCGAGCTTCTCCCCGTTTCACAGAGGAGGTATTGAATTTGCAACTCTTTGTCAAAGTTCTGCTTGACACAAAATGCCATCTTTCCTTCTTAAGCATAAAAGAAGAATTCCTCTAATGCAATGAAACACACACAGAGCTAAAACTGGGTACTCAGGTCCCATTCACCCCTTCTTCAACCCAGGAAGCTGCCCTGCCGTCAGGGCTGCAACCTGTGAAGCATGATGCCAAGTGACAAGCCAAATCAAGCAGGTTTTGCTGTGCCCTCGCAGGTCTTGGTAGGTTTATAGCCACTACCACAAGTGCAGTAGGCTGGAATTAGATGAATTACAAGTACGGCTGCACACTCCAAGACTTGGAGTGAAAGTCTTTCTCAATTTTTCCTAGCCAGCGTTCAACTGATGGATTAGAACTATTTTTCTACATTTTGCCTGAAAAATAGGCTTAGTTTTAGTTTTAGGTTTGTTTTTTTTTGGCTTTCCCCAGAACATCCATATCTGAAACTACTTAGCCCTCAGTGTGCGCGCAGGGAACTGTTAGGTTTTATGGAAAGCGTGCTGTAGCCCAATCCATGCACTTGGTGAAATGACCCAGAGTCGGAGTTATACTTTACTGGAAGCATTTGCAGTGACCATCTCTGCTGTTTTGCTAATGTGGTTAATTTGCTGAGTTTTTACAAATCTCTCACAGACAAGTTTTTAAAGGCAGTGCTAGAAAATGCAGGTTTCACAAGGAACTTATAAAAATTTCTCCAGCTCTAAATGTATGTCTTGTGAATAATAAGAAAGAAAAAAGACAGCAAGTAACCACTTGATGGAAATTCCAAGACTTTGGATTTATTGAGGAGGTGTGTAGGCCTCTTGTGGGCTATCAGACCTGGATCTCTCCTTGCCCCTGCCGCAGAATAAGCCCCTCCCTCCCAGAGACCCATTTTATCATACAGGTTAAGCCAGCTAACGACAACCCTGGCACAGTTACACAATGAAGAAAAATATATTCAAAAGACTCATGCAATATTTAAAGAAAAATCAAATAAAAATAAATAGATATCAGAAGGGTTTTAAAAAGAAAAGAGAAGGAATGCATTGTTAGAAACACAAGCTTACCAGAACATACAATGCATTGTATTTCAGTGAACTTGGGAGAGTTTCTACAGCCCGCGTTATGTAAATGCATTGTTCAATCTAAGGTAAGGATTGTGTTTAGTGGGTTTAAAATGACAGTATATAGCTCCATATCTTGCAAGGAAAAAGAGGAAAATATATGCTGAGAGCCTGTTGCTACTCCGTGTGTTTTGAAACAGGAGCGCAGGGGAAGCAGATGCCTTAACAAGCAATAGGGAGGGGGAGGGTGAGTACTTCAGCATATTGGGTAGATTTTCTATATACACTGTCCTTTTAACTATAGGGGAGATTGATATTGAGCATGTGCGATGAAGAGAAAGCTGGCAATGTGGGTGTGAGGAATGGGTGAAGAAAGGGAATGAAGGGGTGTGGCGTCTCAATCAAGATTAAAACGAAACTGATAAAGCAGCATATGGACCCGATAACAAATCAAAAAGCATGTTTATCCACTGAAGGAACTGGTTAATGGAGACTGCCAGCACGTTGCCATGGAAACACTGACTGTTGGCGCTGCACCATCTCATACCTTATCCAATACATTCCTGGTTGTTGGTAGTAGTCCAAAGACCCTGATCTCTTGATGGTAAACCCGTGGTCCAGCTGAGCAGAGAGAAACGGGGCAACTCAGTGGATCGACATTAGGCTAGAGAATTCAGACTCCAGAGCAAGCTGTTCCTTATTTAGTGCATATTTACTGTTTTCACTTTCAGAAGGCTCTTATCTAACATCCTAAATCTACATACCGTAGAAGAAAAAAAAAAAAAAGGTAAAGAAATAAAAGGAAAAGATACTAACTCTAGATTTGGTCTTACTAAATTAGAAGCCAATTTATTCAAACTAAAATGGAGTTTGTGAAATAGGTTACTTAATGCATAATGCATTCATTTAAAAGTCTGACAAATATCTTTTTACCTCCAAAGACAGTACTGCCCTTTTAAGTTGCACATACTGGTAACAGAATATTATCTTTTGCGATTAAACTGAGAGGTTTAATAATAAAAAAAAAATTAAATGCAGTGCAACCATTATAAGGAGCAGGCTAGACAGACTATGCAAGGCTTAAATTAGACTGCTTCAAAATCATGGAATGTGTAAAGACGAAAAGAATCACATTTTGATACCCCATCAATCATGGTAATTCATTTCTAAAAATGCGTTAACCTTGGAGAGTAGGACTACTCAGAGCCATGAATAACATTGTTTATCAGTTCAGCTTACACCTCATGCTCAAAAAGATAATAGTACAAAACTATGTGGTTTAAAATTGCACCAATTAAAGTCAAAATGGAAATGAACTTAACATTGTGTCCAGGAAAGTATGCTAGTGACATTACTTAAGGAATACAGATTTTTCAAGTTTAGTCTATCATTAGCAAAATCATGTGCATAGGAACAAAGAAAATGTGTTCTTTTCCCTAACCCTTCTGTGCTGCTCTAACAGACGGTGGAGACATCGTTTAGCTGAATTATATAAAATTTTATGGGAAAATATCTACAGAGACACTCTGTCTGCTTTAAAACTGTTAGTTGCAATGATTTTCAGATTTTGCCCTAGGAACAGAAAAGGCCATTTTGTGCTTCAATAAGAGCATGGCGCATATTTCCAATACTGACGACAGTTTCTAATTCTAAATTCAGAAAAGCAGTTCAGCA
Organism: Pachyramphus minor; assembly: GCA_013397135.1. Taxonomy (NCBI): domain Eukaryota; kingdom Metazoa; phylum Chordata; class Aves; order Passeriformes; family Tyrannidae; genus Pachyramphus; species Pachyramphus minor. The sequence goes on along the minus strand of VYXB01004099.1, from coordinate 58,626 downwards.
CATTTCCAGGTACCAACCACTTCAAGGGGAGTTAGGCACTAACTGCAAATTTGAATTTTTCTTGATGACTCCCTTTCAATAATTTATTCAATTCTGTTAAAACAATGCCACTTTCATCTTATTTAGAATTATTTAAAGGACGCTTCCTGTTTAAAACCATGGGAACCTTGTACCTAGAGTTAAATTTGTGTTTGCTCAACTACACTGGTCTGCTATTGCCATCTACCGGCTTCCTTGTATGCTGCACATAAAACACACAAAAGGGATGTTTTTCTAAAAAGCAGATTAAAAATATTGCCCTAAAATTGAATAGCTAAAAATTAATACAGAGAAAATGGTGAGAGTCACTTCCTAAGACGAGTTGGAAAAATTTTGGCAGTGTGGAAATTCTGCTGTAAGAAACCCGATTGTGGACAATGATCCCAGGACAACACAGACAATAGATGGGAAGGGATAGTCGAGACACAGGTTCATCTTTAAGGCAAGCAAAACTTACAGGCTGAATTTGGCTTCTCTTCCACACCACCCAAGAAATCCCATGGCTAAAAATACCACTTGGCATTTGGAATTTTATTTTAAAATGGGTAGAATGCGGGGCAATGACCTACCCACTGCCTTCCCATTGCCTGGGTCCTTAGCCCAGGACCCTGTAAGCAGCAGAGAACTGCACCAACTTTCTGAGCAGCTTTTCTCCTTTGCTGTTCTACTCGATTCCTCTGCATCTCCAAATGAAGATGCATTACCAAGACAGAGACCTCATACAACCTTAACAGTAGGTTAACATTAGTCTTTTCCTCTGTCTTAACAATGGCCAAAGTACAAGCACAAAAGTGATGACATACAGGCAAAGCTTTAACATTTCAGACAAGGACGCATATTAAATGACGCTTGGTTCATACAAGGAATTACAGCACACCTCTGTGTTGCAGAATCATTCTTTAAAAATGATTTGGGCTCCTAGTCACTCTAGCCACTGTCACTAAAGCCCAGGGGGTACAACCATAGGGTGTTGTTTCATGGCCAAAGTAAAAAAAATGGGGCTGCCATCCTTCGAGAATGAAGGAAAAAAATCTACCTCCAAATTTTAAAAAGGCTAGTTAGTAGAAGTCTGGGTTTACGTTTTTAACTGCAGTATGTTTTATAAACACTGTCACAGAACTACAAAATACAGCTTCTATTGAAAAGCCGTATCAGAAACATGATCCTGCAAATATTTTGGCATATGCTTAATAGTAATGTGGCCATTCTGACACAGACTGAGGGGCACTAGCCCAGCCTCTGTCTCCCACAGAGACCGGTAGTCAATGCCTGTGACAAAAGTTTAAGAACAGGGCAAGTAAAGTGATATTTCTCCTATATATTCTCTCATCAGCACACAGTGTTTTTTAGGGATTTGCTAATTCTCTTGCTGTTTTAAAAACTAGCTCTCCAATTAAAATTTTGCTGGCAAAGCTATGTTTGTTCAAGGGAACTTTTTCCCAACTGACATAGTTATGCTGACAGAACTTCTAATGATGTATTATTGTATCAACAGAAAACTCTCTTTGCCTGTAGAGTTAATTTTGTTTCAGAAATCATACTGCTACATCAGCAAAGAAATTACTTTTCTAGGCATGTACAACATGTTCATTATGGTAATTTGTCCAAACTGACAAATCCTTTCAAATGTGGACAAACTTGAAGTCTGGACACATGCATGAGAAGTAGGATGTCTCTGCCTTGAAATGTCAGAGATAACTTTTACTGAGAATTATAGCATCAATAAGGCAGACTTAAGGGAATCAGTGAAATTTGGACATTTCTGAAGGAAGCAGTAGCCACAGTCGATGTGCGTAAAACACAGGTGGCTTCAAACTTCCAATCAAGCTGACCACAAACACATCTTTAGGAACTTAATTTTCATATTATAGTTTTAATTGGTGCATATGATAAATATTCCTTGAGATCTTTGAGGTGTGTTATGTCTTACCATTGAAGAAAACAGGCATATAATACCATACCATACCATACCTATGTGAGGACAAATTAAGGACTAAATACCACATATTAGCTATCTCTGTACATAAACAGTATTATAAGATTCAAGTAATGCTAATATTTATCTTTCATACTATTAAGTAAGTTACAGAAATATATGCACATACTAACACATTTTCACAAACACAGACACAGATGTGTTATATAATGCATAGAAGGCATCTCTATATATTATATACACAAGCACTCTCTCAAAAAGTTACAGTAAACATACAAGCAAGCACAAACCCCCATTATTTTTATAGAAAATATAGTTAGCGCATGTCTTTAGTGTGAAACGACATTACAGCATCTATACATATTTTCAAAGTTCTAAATCTAGAGCAGTCTTTGTTAATAGGATTTACTTCTGTGATATTTGAGATTGCACAGCTAAAGGAATATTCTCAAACATAAAACCCTGATGACATGCATATCAAATATAGATTAAATTGGTTTTCAAATGCAGAAACAGCATTTAAAGGCATTGCTGTTTTGCTTTTGGCTTTCTTTTACACATTAAATTATTTTGTAGAAAACAAAACTAATTTATTTGTAAAATAAAAATTATCTAGCATTCTGGAACATTACCAAAATACTAAAGAGGTCTATATTTCCCTATCTTTTCAAATTTTTTAGAAAATAATTGACACAAGCTAACCAAACCACTTTCTGAACTCTGTAAAAATATTCTAAACATGTCTACTTTATAGGCCAAGTTGCATGCCAGAGTTTGCCCACAGAGATGATACCTAAAAATATTCTGTTAAATTTCCAAACACTAAAAGTATTTGGAATAGAATTGAACATACAAGTTTTTTTCCTGATGTATAATATTTTGCAGTGGAAAGATTCACTACAGTGCCTTTTACATTACTCAAGTTTTAAACTGCTGCAAACAATTCCTTGGTAAAGCAATTGGGGAAGAGAAAAAAAAAGAGGAGGGTGGGGAAATTAAAAATATAAAGGAGGCGAGGGATGGATGAGGACAGAGGCATAATTTCTTGCTTTTAAGCTTTGAAGTCATTAGCATGGAGGATCTGAGCAGTAATTCTCATGGACAAGCGTGCTGGCAGTCCATTTAAAAGGAACACGATTTCAGCTAGTCTATACAGAACATACCTGCAGTTCAGATGAGCAATGGGTATGTGATGTTTTAGTTGTGGGAGAGTTGTTGCAGTATTATTGCTTAAAAATGAAAATAAATAAATGCTGACTATGTTAGCTGATGGCTGAGAAAATCTAGGAAAAGCATGAGGAACAACTTGCTTCCATGTTGAGGACGTTCAGGGTAGGAAAGAGTAAAGAAAAAATATGAGAGGCACAGCTTGAAATTTTAAGTACTTATACCAAGTAACTTTGAGAGAGTATCCATTTTGCTGCACAAGCACTTCACACCTGTGAGCCAGATTGCATGTGCTGAGCTGAGTTTACTTCATGCTGATTTAACTCAACACTGGAGGGGCTGAGCTGAGAAACATGAAAGTGGAAACAATACAAGAAAGTGTACATGTGCAGTCACACCACCTGCAATTTATGGAAGCTGGGAATGAACACTGAGTAATCTGATATGGGAATGGTTACGTTTAGCATGTCACTTATTTTTAGTGACTATTTGGAGCGTTCACATTACTATGAGTAATAAAGAAAAGCTTACAGACACAGGCAGATGTATCAAAAATGTGAAAGATGTGCATGTTACTCAATGGTATTAGTATGAGTAATCTCATCATATGCTGAATATTTTCTGTGCCCATGTATAACTAATACACATGTTCATCTGTGAGAAAAAGTACAATTTTATGGTATGTAGGTTACACTGAGGATGCCATTGAAACCTCAGTAAAGCTTGGTCAAAAGTTTGGTCAAGCTTAGTTTCAGAAGCTCCAACACATTCTAACCTAGAATGGCTCGACTGGAATTGCAAGATGACAGAAGGCAGCAAGGAGTTCCATTAAGTCTTTACCCAATTAAGTACTTCTGCTGAAAGGGAAGCAGCTTGTGTGTGGCACTACAGTAAAATGCTGATGCTCAGCTAAATCTGAAGTGGCCGGACTCATAAACCATGAAGGCAGCAGTGAGGCATCATAGCTGTCTTTCATGTCTTCAAAGAGGAGAAGTTTAGGCCACCATATAGATTTTCAGTTAAAATTTGGAAGCACTTTCCATTTTGAAGTGGTGCTGCCCTTCTGCTAAAAACCTCTGTGTGCCCTCAATCCACATGATGATTATGCTGTCAAGTAAATTATGCTGCCATGATCCCATAGTTCAAATTGTCAAATCTACATTGGAGTTAAGTCCACTGATCTTCTGGTAAAATGGGGAACCGTGTATACAGTTATATCCCCTAGGGCTGTTCAATAACAATGTGACTCACAAGCAGAATCAATGGAGAAGCTGTGCAGAATACCAGTCTACAATTATATTAATTAAATGCTAGAGTTATCTAAAGATAACCTTCTCTGGTTTCTTTTGGTGGAATGTCCTGACACATACTGTCTGATGGGCACATAGATGTGTTTCAGCTGTGTAATTCAGATGCTTACTGCTATGACAGAAACTCCAGCTGCTGTGCTGTTCGGCTTAGGGCCTGTGTTGAAATGCTTCTTTATCTTCCCAGCTACTGAGAGCTGATGTTCATTCTCTGGAAGGCCATCATCCTGCAGAGAAATAAAGCAAAAGAAAACTTCAGAGAGAAAAGGTGAAAGGAAGGAATTGCAGGGTGATTCTGATAGCGCCTGTCAATACAGAAAAGTTTACAAAAAGTTTATGTTAAAATATGGGCCAATCCTTGCCTCCACCAATATATCTAAGGCACTTATATGATTAACATATTATGGCATGAACCAGTCTCTCTCTTCTTTACTCAAACTTTTCGTCTCAAATTTGAAGTAATATTAATAATAATTATTAAATATTTTATTTTTCTATGCCTTAACCCCCACTGCCCAGTTATTTTTAGGTCTATTAATATTTCAAAGCTTGATAAACTCAGACCTGTTTATGATTCTGTTTACTCATCACATAAATTTAATGATAATGACCTCAAAAGTAAAAAGTATCCAAGAGATTACAGTAACAACATCCTGGCAGGATGCAGGAAAGGATCCTCCAAAATTCCAAGAGACATCTATAAGCTTCTTGTATAATTGTAAATGTTCCACACTCAGGGACTATGGGATTGGGTGAAAGACGAGGCCACAATTAAGTGAGTCCCACAGTGAGGAAACTCAGACAAGATGGGAGCTGAGAAATGTCCTGGCTGAGACCCTTGGGATGGGTGAGGCTGAGACCTGACCAACTCCAGGATGCATTGTTGCACATGTCTGCAGGCCAGGCCAGGTCAGGTCAGACATGAGCTCGTGGCTTGTGGTAGCATTCACCAGAGATGATGACAGTACTGCACTAAAATCCTTGCTAATCAAAACCACCTCCACAAATAAAATCTCCAGCTGACTGATAACAAGGGACTGTAATTCGCTTTTCCCTCCCCCAGTCCCAAGGCACACAAGCCTGGGATGCTGTGGGGAAAGGTATATGAATGCAGAGGTACAGATTGCCTGGGAAAGCAGAGACGGGCTGAAGAAGGTTGTGAGTGGCCTCTTCTTCCATGCCAAAATGTATATGTTCTCAACTTGAGCTAACCTGAGGTAAAAGTAGGCACAGAACTGCATGGTCAAGTAGAAACAGACACAAGTTCTGCTGTGGTGCACACCAAGTGAGCCATCTGTGCATGCTCTCCAGCCCAGACACCATGCAGCTGGTCTGGGACATGCCTCCTTCCAGCTGAGACATCCCACTTTGCAGAGAAAACCTGGATATCTGCACCTAGGCACACCAGCAACCTCCATACTGAGACAAAACCATAGCAGAAAGAAGGGAGTTTGCAGTTTGCAGGTTAGATTCAAGCCCAACAAAAGGAGAGGTTTTTTAGACATTGTAAAAAGGTCCTTATTCCTGAAAAATGTGCAAAAAGCGACCGCTCAGTGAGACTTCCCCACTAGCAGAATATGTAGGATTTCAGGCAACAATATGCAGAATAGGTGGAATAGGGAGCAAAACATGCAGGATATCAGGTCACTGGCCACTCACCATGGTCATCCCAAGCTAGTACTGCATGGTGTGTGTGGCTGACAATAGTTGAAAAAGCTCTTAAACCTGACTTAAGCAAAATCATAGCAGAATAGGCAAACAGGAGACAAGATCAGAATGGAGAGAAATGACAGACATTTTTTTTTCTGACTTTGCAGCACTTGTAAATGCGCTTAAAGACTTACAGAGCTGCTGCAGTAAATCACGAGCTCAGTGAGCATATGGGAATTTTAGGGAGGTTGGTAGGGTTTGTTATTTATTTAGCTTGGGGAGTTTGTGTTTAGAGATCCCTTACTCACCCCTTAACAAAATGTCTCAGCTGGCAAAATATGGTCAAGTGCGCACAGCTGCAAAACACAAAACAAAACAATACAACCCAGTAGCTGATTATTGTCTAGCACCGGGGAGTCTTGGCTGGGTAGTATATGACCCCTAAAAATAACCTGCTTTCCATTGACCTTGCCTCTCCCAGAAGAAAGCTAGCCTGTGAAGTGAATTTCACTTCACTAGAGGAGAGAGAAAAAATAAAACCCTTCTCTTGGCTTTCTTGACATGAAAGCCTGCCAAGCATTCATGTCATCTTGTCAAAAGACTAAATTACAGAGAAGACAATAATATGACTGTGGTCATATTTTATTGGTGAAGCACCACACCCACACTTTCGGTGTTTAGTTTGGGCTCCAGCTTTTAGATGAAGTATTTTGCAGCTCAATTTAAGATAGGGATATATTGAACTTCCTCTATCATTACTAAATTTTTATTACTACTGTTGGTGCCACCTGACATTTAGTAGTTATCATTTTTTTATTTAAGTGTGCTTTATAAACAAGTCAATATATATTAAACTAGCTCCTGGAATCACTTCAGTCAACAATAAAATATATACCTATTGAGGGTGAGAGATGAGAGCTGTTTAACAAATACAAAACAAGCTGTTCTGCATTTTTAAAAGGCAAGAAGTGAAAAAAAAAACAAAGAGAAACAAAACCATCAGACTGATCAGAGTCAGCAGGGTAAGCTGTAGAACTGGAGAATAGAGTAAACATTGCTGACAAGAATTTCATTGGGTTGCTGTAATGGGAAGGATGTCAGACCCCAAAGAGGTTAACTGTTCCTTTCCCCTATTTTTAAGATTTTGCTTTTTTTTCAGTGGGTTAGGATCACAGAATCTCATCTCAGCTTTAGCAGTAATCACAAGATCTTTTAAAGACGACTAGTGATTTTTGGTGCTCAATCTGGGAACTTTAAAGGGCCATGAGCGTCAGAAAACATTGACTGCTGATGGTCTGAAAGAAGAGCTCTCCTGTGCATGACTCAGAAACTGAGCAGTCAAAATCCATTGAGTGTTTGAAAAATCTGGTCCAGAATTTGAGTTTTCACATGGACAATGTAAACTGCTTGGAATGTTAAAATACGTCTGGTATTTGTGTTATTATGGTTTGTGGGTTTTTTGTTGTTGTTTTTTTGGTTTGTTTTGGGTTTTTTTCTTTTGTTTTGTGTTGTTTTGTTTTAATTAGCCTCCACAAAATACCTTTCATGGTCTATTGGAAAGAAACCAAAATCATATAAAGAAAAAAAAGAGGCATAGGGTCTTGGAGTCATTCCAGTAATTAATAAAAACTGGTTTCATATTTGCATTGTTCTCTGTAGCAGGAGACATTGCCACTCAAAGGAAAAAGAAGCGTTATAAAAAGATGTAATGAAGTTCAGGATTCCCAGACTCCTACTGCCCTGAAGGACTTATATCCATTTCACAAGTTAGTCACAAGACGTTTACTTTCCAGGTCCAAAATCATCAGATGAATAGATTATTATACAAATAACAGCAGGAAACCGGAGCAAAAAGAAGTGCTGGAATAGCTTTTGAACACTGTTTCCTCTAGGGATTACAGGGAAACGTTTCTTTGTGCAGTATCCTAAGGTGTAACCAAAAGTAGTGCAGCTACGAAACAAGAAATGTCTTTTTAAATTAACTTCCTTACAAATATTCAGCTTATTGCTACTTACTGCTTGGTTATTCATTTCTTTTTCACATGAATTTCCAAGGCAAACACAGGCAAGGAAATATGTAAAAGCTATAGTTTTCCGATTTTTTTTAGGTGGTGTGTGCCATCTTTCCTCCTCCAGCAACAACACAAATTTTATGTTGATTATTTTAACAGAGAAGGATTTAGGGAATGCAGTCCATTCCTTTCAGCGTTTGCTGCTCAGTGATGTATTAGGAAACAGTTATTACTTATACAACAAAAAAAGAGTAAGTTTGTCCTGTACCTTGTTTCAGGTTATCAATAACATCAATGTTTAAAATGCCAAATTTCAAGCTTCCAGTCTCTTCCATAATTCTATGGCTTTGCAAAGACTTTGAGCAGGTAAAGGAAAGATCTGGGGTCCTTGGAGGAGAAGTATAAACTGCTGAATTTGTTTCCAGGTCCAAATGTACTGCATAGGAGAGATGACTGAATAAACCAAATGAAGGGGGCAAAGAACTGCTGCTGAATTGCATTTAGAATTCAAGATCTCCATCTGTGGCAGTGGCAAGTAGCCAACATGTTTTCAGGTTTTGGTTTTTTTGAATTGAAAACAGCTGGGATATCATTGACATAGGAACTGCTTTACTAGTCTAACTCTGACCATAATAAGTTTTGCAGTTTCCAAGAGGATTCCAGCTATTTTTATAGCAAAAACTGAAACTAAAATGAGGGTTTTCTCCTACTGAAGCTGTCAAAGCACATTCCAGGAATCTCAGCAATTTACCAAGTAATCACATAGTAAGCAGCTATAAAATGGAATGGTTATTTACAATCTACAAAATGGTTTTATACAGTGTAAGCAGTTACAACACTTCTATCAAAGGTTTGATCAAAGAGAGAAAATGTTTCTTAAAAACACATGCCTGCTTTTCAAGCCAGCTGTTTTATCTAGTATTTTAGCTGCAGATTTAACACTCTATGAATAGGTTCAAAACTGACATAAGAAAAGTTTTGTGGTGAACTCTATCCCAGCTGAAACCAGGGCAGAAAGGGAAAGTAAAGTCCAGCATTTGATGCCATGAAAAATTATTTAAGCAGGTTACCTGTGAAAATGGAGTGTAGGTGAAAATTCCCCATTTCTTCTCAGAAAGACAGCATGCAGTTTTGGGTTTTTTTAATGAACTCACATAGATTGCAGAGCCTTTTGTAAAAAGTGATGAGTATAACTCCCTGTCCTGAAGTTGGGAAAATGAGGTAGAGGGAGGCTGTTTTACAGACTTGCACCTGATCAAAGAAGTGATGGCATGAGGATGCGTAGATGGATCTCACACTAGTGTACCGTTCTGCCTTGGTGCACCAGCGGGCTGTCCCTGCTAGGCTTTCTTCTAGTGTGCCTGCTAGGCTAGACACACTTCAAGGAAATGCCTTTTTTCATGAAATCATTTAAGCACCTGTTTCAACTCAGCCATGTTCTTATTTCTCCTGATGTGAATTAGGACTGTAGTGCCATCTAGTTAATTTTATGCCTGATATTAAGTGCTTCCATGTGTGATGCCTTGAAATAGGAGCAATGTTTGGAAAATGTTCAAGCACTTTTCTGAACTGGTCCCAGCACTGGTTTTTCTCCTCCCAGAAAAAATATCTGCAGGACACATATGAGAATTCAAAAGCAGTTTTGATCTGCATTATGAACTATCTTTAGTGTATTGCTGCAGACAAAATACCGATTCGTCTCAGTTTTTAAAAGCAGCTATTGGGCAGAAAAGAAGGAATTACAGAAATGTCATGGAATATTTGTTTCACTTATTATATATTGAACTTCTACAGGTTTGATTGCAGAGAATTATTACCAGCATAAAATTACGAGAAGTGCAGCACAGCTAGACCAAAGATGAATTGAACACTGTATGTTGCTTCTAAGAGTGCATTGTTGTCACTGTTAAGAAGTAGTACCTTTAACAAAGACAAGCAGATCTTGAACTTTCCCTGGTATATCCTCTTGTTCCTGCCAACTAAGTACTTAAGAACTTTGTGAGCCAAGAGTTGTATCCAGACCACTATATTTAAATGGGTTCATCCTCCAAAAATGTATTAAATTCCCTTTTCAATCCATTTATACTTGTCCTCTACAGCACTTTCTGGCAAAGGGTTCCACATGTTAACTCATTGCACAGAAACCCAGGAATTTGCCAAGGTGCTTCAGTAATCAGAGCTCAGATTTTGTTAGCAGAGGTCTGCAGTGTTAAAAGGCTTTAGAGTCCGCCCTCTCTCTCCTGCCATCCCCATCAGCAGGTACTACTGAAGGCAGGGAGCAGATCCCCATGTCACTTGCACACCATCACCATCAGGTTACTAACAAAGAGCTGCACTCTTTTTTTAATACATCGCACTGAAATGGCTTCCTAAAACACATCATGGTGTAACTGAATTAAAAAAAAAAAAAAAGTGTCTGGGAGTAGCATTAATATTTCAAATATATTTCTCATAAAAAGGTGAAGATAGTGACCGCATCCTTAAATGGTATAAACAAGTGACATTTCAGTAATCCCAGCAGCAGTGTGTTGATGAGCGTGCTGACACTGCGGGTGACCTGGCCTCCCTGTGGCTTCTGATCAGTCACTTCCACCTCTTCCCCTGCAGAAGTCTGGAAATCTCCACCCATATTCCTCCCATGGGGACACAGAGACACCTCAATCACCAAAAGGCATTATAAACTGTGACGGAACACTGTGTTTCAGGGACAGCCCCTGGCACCAAGGAAAATTAGTATTTCAGGTGCTTGAATTTCATCTTAAAAATGAACAGATTTTCATCGCATGTTTTCCTGGATCCTTGCACTCTTTGTACATCACAGAAGTCCTCTGCATGTTAAAAGCATTTACAATTTAAAAAAAATGGTTTGGGCAATAAGGGAGCCTCCAAGTCTAAAACATATAGTTGGTAAATGCTTAACTGATCACCACTACTCTGGATGATATGGAGGACATTTTCATAAAAAAAAGATTAATATCTGAGGTTACTGTATATTTGAATTTTTAGAATAGTGTTTTAGTGGGAAAGGGATTTTGGATACAGCAGCTGAGGGACCAAACAGTATTCCAGGGAGGACTGCACACTCAAACTTGCAACAAACAAAATGAAGCATTATTTCTTCTTCCTTCAATTTTTTTCTCTGCTCATCCCAATTGTATTTCTTTTCTCAGTCATCCCTTCTGAATTTGAATATAGACTGTCCCATATTTTTATTGCTTGTCATCCAAATATTTTAAGACGTAAAATAATCTGAAATAATGACAAATACTAATTATCATCAGAAGCTAAATATGATTCTAAAGGTTTCCCTGTTTCATTCTGGATCAAGTAGCTTAATACTACGAACTGTATTGCAGTAACTCTTAATCATGATTGTGAGATTTTTGAGTCCAATTGATTTTAGGAGAACAAAATGGGTCACTGAAGCTTTAAGCTGATTTTTGGACATATAAATTTATCAAATGTCATTGAGATTTGTTGAAAACCCAGCTCAAAATATTTCAGAGAAAATGTAGCTGCTTATGTATATAATAGTGTAAATTCCAATGTGTACGTGATACACTAAATAAGCATGTAACCCAGCTTATTTCCAGTTAAATCTGTGGCATTTTTAGAATGTGCTGGCTTTCAAAACTGCATAGCAGGGACTTGACAGGAGAGAGCTCAAAGATGCCAAATTGCAAGAAGCATCTACAAGTCTGAAAATACTTACATTAACCCATGGATGCTCAAGAACTTGCAAGGCTGAGAACCGCAGATCTACATCTACTTGAAGCATCATTGTGATAAGTTCCTGAGAAATGGAACACTGGGTCAAATTTAGAGAACACTTTTAAAGAACAAATCACCCTCACTAAAGAGCTCTTTAACTGATTTGGAAAGAGTGCTCAAAGGCAGAGTGAACTACCAACTGTAGAAATATATTATTTTAAAAGTAGAACAACTATGAACTGCTGGACTTCCAGATGAACTTTTAAATCAATATCTAACCGTACCTTGAAAAGCTAGAAGACAGTTCTGAGTTACAGTTCTGAAACCACTGTTTAACAGAAAAGCACTTAATACATAATGTGCAAAACAGATGGTTGTGTGAAATTAGGTTAGCTTCCCATTAGGAAAAAGACAATTTCTCTGTAAGAAAAAAAAAGTCAGTAAATCTAGAATTTTACTTTAAGCTCTTATAAAAATGACATGTTACTGTATATTTGAACTCCAAAATATTAAAAGAACTCCAACACTTTCATCCTCTGATTTTCTCTGCAGTTACCTAGTTTTCAACTATCATGTAAATAAGCATATATCTAATTCCACCTCAGAGTGGAGTACATGGCAAAAACAGGATGGCAATAGGGCAGCAAACAAAGGTGTATCAATAAAAATCAAAACTAGTAATTCTTAGTGACAAAGTTAAATGGATAGGCTAACGCTTCAAAACAGAAATTTTAGACTGCACTATTTGGAAGAAGGAGTTTCACAGGGAAACACCACTGGCAAAGGACTTGCAGAGTTCCTAATTATGATGCTATGAAATAAAGTCTCCTACAATACAATGATGTGGTTTAGAGAACTTCCGGCTCTATGACTGTATATCATTCATTAACCTCACTAGTTAACTGGCTAAAATGCTAGTCCTGATCACCCTCCACATATTGTAAAAGCAGGATGTATCTGCCTTAGGACACCAAAGGCTTCAATCCAAGAACTGTGACCCAAACAAGTCTGTATTTCATACCACAATACAACAATAAGGCAATGGGGAGGTCTGGTTCTTTGACAGAAAGAAACAACTCACATAACATCTAAGGGGATTAATAAGGGAAATCAGCCTCCCCACAATATTATTACATAATATTTAAAGGCTCCAGGTTGGTACTTGGTCCTCCCCATAAGTCCATACAAAGCACAGTCCCAGGGAGCTTTCAAGCTAAGCAGTGTAGGTCAAGCAAAGTTACTGGCTAACTTTCTCAATCAGTAAGGGCTACTCATTTTTCTATTGTGTGCAACGTCATATAAAGATATGATGTCCTTTCAGAACAGGTTCCATTTCAGAACAATCTGTAGTCTAACAGACAGTAACCATAGGACAACATACTCTGTGACCCAGAGGAATTTATAGGTATAGCGGGAGATGTATGACACATGTCAGAAAAAACAACAGGCATCAGATACTCCCAGTGGAAATAATGATGGAGAAGAAAGTATGAGCAACTATAAAACTCACCTTTGCAGAGTCAGAAACATTATCCCAATATGGAGATGGAAAATCCACCTGTCCCATCAAAATCTGATCAAAAAGTACTTCTTGATCATCTCCACTTCTGCAAGGTAAAAACCAAAGAAAACCAACAACAAAACCCAAAGAAAAATTATTTCTAGAAGCGGTTTCAATAGACTTTTTGAAATGTTAACTGGTGATCCCTTAGTATGCTCATGGAAGCTGTTGATTCCCCCCAAGCATGCAGCCATGGGTGTGAATGGTGAGATCATAAAACACAGTGCATTTTGTGCACTCTTTCTGAAGTAACTGGCTTGTCTTTTGGATTGCCCACAACTTTGCAATTGCTTTGAGGGGAACAAAAGATCTGACATGTCCTTATTAAGTGGCTTACATTTTAAATACCTTTTACCAGCCACAAAATATGTTGTGTTTGGTCCATGAAAGAAGATGCTTATTTCTCTGTGTATTTAAAACATCAGGCAAAGGCACACAGAACCTGTAACGGAGGCTCTTGTTTATAATGCAATGAAGTTTAAACTAAAATAAACAAGCGCGAGACAGAGAACTTACAGTAAAATCACAGACATTTATGGGGTTTGTATAAAACAGTAAGCAGAACACAGGGAAAAAAGCAAACCCTATGAGTAGAGAACTTTTACCAGTGGGAATCTCTGCACTTAATGCAAAAGCAGCACTAGTTTGCATAACAAGGATGGTTGAATAGATCAGTTCATACCCACGGAATGGAGGAAAACCACAGAGCAGGATGTAAGTAATCACACCCGCTGCCCAGATGTCCACCTTCAAGCCATATCTAGAAGTGTGAAAGACATGGTTAGAGACATCTGAATCCTAAAGACTACAGTGTAAGAAGAGAGGAAACATTCAGAATTATTAATAATTTCTTATAAATTCTCATCTGAATTTTAGCTACCTAGCAATCCTAATTCGGCTTTCAAACATTTTTTACATTTACATCTTAAAACTATAATTAGATCAGAATGTGTGACATGGGGTTGCATTCTTGAGTTAGACAGTGATGCCTATTATAATGAAGTCTGCAAAGGTGACACAGCCTGCTCAAGCCAGCAGGCAGTTACTCTGTGGAACAAATCAGAAGCGGACAGTGTGTGATACTGAAATAAAATTAGGTGAATGGTAGTCAGCAGTTTCTGAGGACAATTTAAGAATTACATCTTGTATCTGTAAATGGCTAGTTAGTAACTCAGTGTTAAGATGAAAAGTTTGAGGTCAACAACCGGCAGAGGTCAACTAATACAACTCCACAGCTGGCCTTGTTCTGAGCTGGTTTGGATAAGACAGCCTCCGGACGCCCCTTCCAACTGATTTGTTCTATGAGTCATGATTCTGCAACATAGCCAAGCAAAGGTAGTATAAAAATCTTAATTGCAAGAACTCCTATCTGGCACAATGTCAAGAATATGCTCCACTGTGTACACATCAATGAATTATTACTAGAATTGATTTACCCAGTTTCAGCAATGATTTCTGGAGCTACATATGTTGGGGTCCCACAAACAGTATATAAAGGTCCATCCACAATTGTTGCTAGGCCAAAGTCCCCTAATTTCAGAGACTTGCTTCCATCTTGGTGTTCATACACCTAAATCAGGAAGAAAATTCAAAGATTTATCACAATACCATCACAGTAACTACTACATAATTTACTAACTACCTGAAATGTTCCTTCTTATTTACAGTAAATTTTCTCCTCCTTACATTCAACATATTTCTCTCTAAGCTTTGAAAATTCACAGACAATTTGGACAAATTCCCTTGAACACAGTCAGGGTGTTCAGGAAAGACTTATCTCACTACTTGGCCAACAAGGGACACACCACTTGCTATACACTAAACCCAGGAGCAAATGCAGCACATTCCAACAATGACTTTCCTAGGTTAACTCCCCACTGACAACCAATTCACAGCATAGGGTTTTGAGTTTATTTCTATTATTTGCAGAGAGCTTAAAGGTTTGCAGAGGAACTTAGATAATACAACTTAGATAATGCAAAAGCTTAGATAATACAAAAGTGACTGCACTGTTCCAGATTCCTCTCTGTGTGTTGAAATCACAAGAAAAACCCGGCTGGACTATACTATACTGTCCTCTCCTTGGATGACTGTTAAACACCAATCAGTGTCTTATTGGCATGTTACCATCATGATCAGTGGGACATAGGCAGTTAGGGCTGCTAATGGATATATGTGAAAATCCTGTCTTAAAACATGGTCTTTACAGCAGCAGCATTATCTTTCATGGGTTTTTACGGGTGCCAAGGGGAGATTAAGATACAGCCACAAGAAAAAACACTAAAAACATCAGTAAAAAATACACAATTTTAAAGGCTAGTTCAGAGCAAAAGAACAGCCCTAGACTTGTAATCACTGAAAACTTACAAAAATATGTTTAAAATAAAAAATACAAAAATGTGTCTAATTTAAACATGAGGCTGTGAGTCTTTCTTTAATTCAGCTGCTGGTTTGAGTTCTTGCTTCCCATTTTGATATGTTTTCTACAATGACACCTTAAAAAACTGGAAATGGTCTACAGGTCTACTAAAAGGAAGCCTTCCTTTAGTATATATGCATCACTTCGTTATTTTGCAACCGATATCAAAGCTCCATATAGTCTGGCTCCCAATAGTGATATCCTGACAACAATTTGCAGTAAAAGTGTGCATAAATAGATACCATACTTCTCAATCAAAACCAAAATCATCCTTAATACATATCTTGACCAGCTACTCCTAAATCCAAAATCACATTTATCTACAACTGTTTGAAGAAGAAAATATTAGATTTTTTTCTTACAAATACACAATAAATTCTACAAGGCACCCTTGCACCGTTCACTTGGTACAAAATCAAATTCTTGAATTCTCTAACTACTGTTCACTATGGATCTGCTATAGCTCATAATAACTAGTTATATTACACAGCCTCCCTCCCCCAGTTTCTCCTTTGTTAATGTTAGTGATTTCTAGAGAGAAAATCCCTCTCTGTCCTGAATCTCTGCTTACCAGGTGATACAGCCACAAGCAGACAGAATACACAAAGTTCTTCTCTTTTCATTATGTTATTTTTAAGAATTCAACTGGATCTTTAAGGGGACCAGCAATTTAAAATGGATTCACATTTCTCTTCTACTAAGCCAGAAAAAAAGATATGCTTATAGAAAAGCACTGGGAAAAAAAAAAGGCAATTATGATTTTATTAAAAACATAGATTGTTAAATACATCTGGTTCCTGAAACTAAAGAAAGTGCTCTCTGAAATGGCAGTAATAAATCTAATTTCAACAACAGTTTTAATTAAAGTCTAGAGACTAGGGCTTTAAATATTCGCTTGCTGAAAATGTAAAGTGTGCACTTAGACATCAAGAGCTGGATTCAGCCTAATTAGCATTTCATATTCTATTTCATGCAGTTATCTTTTACAAAGCCTTTTCTGCATTATGCTAACCTAGTGAACATTAGTAAGTTCCTTCCTTCAACAGACCACACCTTACGTGACTCATCTACACTAGAAATTAACTACAGAAGAGGTTTGTTTGGCAATATTTACCAATGCAGAAGGTTTGATACTGTGTATTTTCTAGTATTTTACCTCATCTGTTTCTAGGAATTACTTTCCTTGGAAAACTACTTCAGTTGACTTGTAAAATTGAAGAAAGTAACTTTTCCTCACCCTGTTGTAACTCCATATAAAAAGGAGCCCAGTGTGAAGCTGTGGTATGTTACTTGCCAGTCAAGGAATGGGAAAGATAATGTAATGCTCATGTTTTTCAGAATAAATGCTATATGTGTTTCGCTGCATTTAAATACTGAAGGGCGATTAAAGAAATGGGGATTAGTGCAAATTGCCCACTATGAAGTGCTTTCACTGTTTTAACTAAGCAATAAAACTGTGTAATTGTACAACACTAATTGAATGCAGCCACACATAATTGTGTGCCACCATATGTATCCTATTAGTATAAAGACTGTCAGTATTTTCTAAGCTGCTCTTGTGATCAGTGCAGATGGCAACAGTCAGAGAAGTTGTTCTCTAGGGTTTATTATATGGCTATAAAGGCATCCCATGACTTGACAAAATAAACATGCTAAATAGCAGCAATTATGAAAAATGTTCCAATTAAAACACAGAAGACACTCCCTAGAGAACAAAGAAACCCAAAAAACCTTAAACATCACAGGTATTCAGCATACCCTAAACTCTTGGACAGCTGACTGTTGGATGGCCTTTTCATGCCTTGAGGATAATATATAAGGATAATAATTATCCTTGAGGATAATATTTAAGCACTTACAAAAATAATAGGTGTTGCACATAGGACAGGTTCACACATACAAAGATTTACTAGCATTATATATGGCCCATCACACACATCAGCTCTAAACATGGAAGTTACTTTTGGGGAAAAGGAAAAACCAAGAAGAGAAAGGAGAAGGTGAACGGGAAGGCTCTCCCAGGGGGTGGTAATAGATGAAATAAACAGGCTTCAGATGAACATCCTCTTCTGGGTGCCCTCTCCAGAGTAGCATGTTCCCCTTCACTCCCCATGTTTTTCCTCATAACTTACTCATTCTCCTTGTTGTTTTTTCCTGCTAGTGGGGCTGCTAGCCTTGGGACATGTATTGACTGGGGCAGATGCTGTTCCCAACCCCATCTAGTTGCTCTGCTCTGGGCAGGCTTGTTATAGGCTCCCCTAAACCTAAAGTTACAACCTGTGGGCAGGAAAAAGGCAGGGGAGGAAGGGCTGATTCTCACACTAGTATCCAGGAGAACCTCCTATAACAACACTACCAGCCATTTGCATGTCCCAGTGCAGTGTGACAGTTACTGTGACAGTAACAGAGGGAAAGACACAGCACAAGAACAAGGGAAAAATACTGCCCTGATCACTTAGGCGAGGGATTAAAGAGCTGCAAGGAAAAGGGCAGGCTACAAAAGGCAAGTAGAACATATTAAGCAAAAGAAAGGCTAAGACCCACGTGGTATTTTTCAAGTGTTTTATTAATGCCTTGAAAATACCTAATTGCAATCTTGTGATACAAGGAATCACACATTCCATTTGACAGCTAAGACAGAAGTAGAAAGGTTCAGAGATACCAAGGCCAGTGTCAGAGCTGGGGTCAGATCTCAGGTAAACTCAGGTAAGGTTAGTTCCCAAGTGCTCTTCTAAAGCAGCATTCTTTTCTTTCAAGGACCCGATAAACCTTATAGAATTAATATAATTTGTAAATCAAATGCTGGCTTTTGAGAATTAGGATGCTGCAGGAGGTTAAACGCCACATTCTCACTGCTCAATATCAATATCAGTGCAGAACACTGGAAAAGTCACTCAGAAATGATTCATCTACAATGTGAACAGTGTGATCACATCTGGTAGTGGGTAATTAGCAGAAAAGCTGGGCAGGCAAATTCAATCCACTCCCTGCTGCCCCCACCTCAAGCCCACCTTTCTCTCTTCTCCCACAAGCTTAAGTCTGACAACAATAGACTTCAGGCACTTATAGATAAGTCAAGACAGAGGCAGGGCAAGCCTTGCCCCAGACCAAGGCCCTCTTGCACACTCCAGGCACAGTGTTAAGGAATCCTGACATGTGACTGCTACAACATCTGCATGTAGCCACCTATCAACACCAGCACCAAGGTGGCAAAGGAGCACAAGGGCCAAGAAAGGTGTACCAGACATTATTGTCTAATGAAACCTCTACCCAGTATATTTTCAGCAGTTTCTGGAAAATGAGGACAGGTTAATTCCTCACCCAAAACTGCAAAAGCACCTGCCACTAGAAGAACTTCAAGTGTAAAAATCCCACTCTCTGGACGATTAGTAAGATCTACTTGACTTAACTTTCTCATAAAACCTCTTGAGTGTCAAACAGGACTAAATGTCTTGACAGAGAGCAAACAACTGAAAGAACTGATCTTCTATAATTTTATGAAGATTGTTTTATGGTTGCAGAATATACGGAGAATTGGGACATCTCAATTCTGAGTTACAGCTGGAACACGTCAGCAAACTTGGGAAAACTCAAAAGAGTGAAATAATCAGGACAATTTAATTTATCAGAAGAAATAAACCTATGTGAAGGATACAATTGCTGCATTCAAGAGTGCAAAATTTTTGGAAGAAAGACTAATTGTCATGGTGTGTTTTCCGTTGTCTTCAGTGGATAAAGCTTATGCAGATTCAGTCAGAAAAAGGAAGATTTAGACTGTCTATTTGGGAAAATGGTTTAATAAAAAGTATTATAGGATTATTTGGGAGTTGCAGTAGGGGAAGAACGGACACTGAATTATCTTCCTGTCTCTGCTCTGATGTATGACATGATTAGGGCATAGCATTTACATTCACCATACTTGTAAAACTAAAGTGTTGCCAATTACTTGGGCAGTGGCAAAAGTATAGAATAGTCTGCTGAGGACAAAACACTTTTATATCTATGAGAAACTTGAAATTATCTTGAAGTTTACTAAAAGGTCACTTCTAGTGATCCCAGGAATAACCCTGCTGTGCCCCACAGAGCAGTCTAGACATACCACTTTATGTCACTGTGCTTTCTGTGATAGCTGTTATTCTTAGAAGAGCTTTACAATGCAATGGTTAAAATTTAAAAAACCAATTACTTAAAACATTGAAATAAACTGGGTGGATGTGTGGAAGGAGGAAGAAGTGCAACCTCCTCTCACACGCTCCCAAGTTATCAACAATACCGAAAGCTGAATCTTCACTTACCAGTAGATTCTCCGGCTTGATATCTCTATGTACAATGTTCAGGCTGTGAAGATATTTGATGGCACTGGCCAGATTGTAAAGCATCCCACTGGCATCCCGCTCTGTGTATTTGTTGGTGGAAGTAATAGCATCAAAAAGATCTCCTCCCTGAAACAAAATTACCATGGAATATGAGGAATATTGCTTGTGAAAGGACCAAAATATTTAGGGAAAATCAAGGAACATCATTTATAGAGGAGGAGAAGAAGGAAGAGGAGGAGGAGGAGAAGGAAGAGAAGGAAGAGGAGGAAGAGAGGAGGAGGAGGAGAGAGAAGCAGCACAGTTTTTCTTGTAGCTATAAACTAGGGGTAGTGTGATTACCTCCTCCATTATGTCAGCTGAACGGATCAGTAAGTCAGAACCTTTTGTTATGGCTGAGTTGGTCAGCCAAGAGGCTGGAGTCTCTATTGCACACTACTCCCACCTGCTGCTGCTTTTGTAACCCGTCCAGCACTTGCCAACTTGTGTGTTCAGAGCCCCTGTTACAATATTCTGGCAAGACTACATACTTGTTTATCATGATACCATGTACCAACCCTTTCCACTCTTTATTACAATCACAAACAGATTGATATCAAATTTTTGCCCAATGCCTGACTGAACCCCAGAAAGATGAAGATTTTAGAAACCACCACTTTCTCTACACAAGATGTGAAGTTTTGGGTAGTGTGATGCCTTTTGTAGCTAATACTGAAGAACTTCACAGCATGTATGGCAGGCACTAGAAGACACGGGGGTAGTTTGTGCCATTTCCAGCTCATTCTGATGCCTAATTCAGCTAAAAGGTACTGCCAGTGAAAGAAAAAACAAGAAAACAAGAGAGAAAAAAGGAAAGAAGAAAAATTAAGCAGAAGTTCTCAAAGTTGAAATGATCTTCACCAGGCAGCCATGACATTTAGACTGTACTTCCAAGGATGAGCTGGCAAGCGGGAAGAAGAGCATATGAGACAAAAACGTAAGTTTAAAAATGAGATTAAGAAGGAAGCTTGACAAAGTGGAGGAAAACCCAATCATCTTTTGAGAGAAACTACTCAGAGGTATGGACCCTCTAGCCAAAATCAAAGCAGAACCATAAAGAAAACACAGTCCAATTACAACAACAAAAAAAGAGGGAAAGGATAATTCTGCAAAAACAATGCAAAAAAATCACTGCTGCAGTAAAAATTTCAAAAACAAAAAACCCTCAGGAAACTGTGTTTTGAAGAACATGCAGGCTTTTTCTGAAGGCAACAGGGGAGACCCAGCTTTTCCAGCTCTCATGATTTTATCAACTGCCTAAAGATTATTTGAGGGTTGGGGTTTTTTAAGGCTCAGCTCCAGAGTAAACACTTTTTCCACTAAGAGAAAGGATGAAGGGTAAAAAATAAAATTAAAAAAATAAAAAAATTTAAAAAAAAGAAGAATTTTTCCAGGGATCATGGCTACAGAGAAAAGGGTAGGAAAAGAGAACCACCAAAGATTCAAACCTGATAAAACAGACTTTACTTGTTATAAAAAAACCCAAACAAACTATTAAAATTTCTGCATAATTGAGGTGCAGCTGAAGTATGCCAGGGCAGGTTTATTCCCATCGTAGATGCAAAACCCCAGCGCTTTGGAAACTGCTTGCAGCCAACCATTGTCAAATCTGGACCACATCAAACCTCTTGCTCTGGCTGGTGACTGTTCAAGACACATCAAGATACATAGTGTCAAGGAAAAGGAAGAACAAAAGGCCAAACTAAACCAGATAGAGGATTAGAGAGAGAGAGACCAAATATTTGGCAAAAATATGTACTTCATGGCATTATCTGATCCCTAAGTATTAGATATCAGCATGTGGGAAAGTATGTGAGATAAACAATCTATCTTCCCTAAGCTCCTTCCTGTGAAACCCCTGTACCAGCTGCTTTTTAACATGAGGTAGTGGATTAGACAGATCTTTGGTCTTATCTAATATGTTCCAGATGCTCAGAAGAAGTGTCAATAACAGCACCAAAGCATCTGCCTCAAAAGAAAGAATCTGGTCCAAGCTGAGATATAAGGGGCAAGAAGGAAAGAAGCTGAACCTTAAAAAGAGAAGGAAAAATTTTGGCTTGAAGTCAGAAGAAAAGAAACAAATGTTCATGCACAGAAGAAACATAAACTCAGAAAAAGATAGACGCTGCAGAGCAATTTAACAGATGGTCAAGCCAATCTGAAGCAGAATTATTTTCTCCATTTAAGCAGTCTACTGTATTCAGTAAAGTTTCTTACCAGGAAGCCTGCTAAGAACAGAGGGCATACATTTAGGCTGTGGGATTCTCTGTAGTTAAAAGAGAGGTGATATTCTGGAAAGAGTTAACAGAGCTGACAGCTATATCAGGCAGAATTGTTTTCAGACTTTCTTCTCCCCAAAGAGCACTTCAACCTGCAAGGTTCTGCTAAGCCGATTCACACAGCAGGTCACTATCATTTATTCAGGCACAAGGGGTGAGTTCAGGATGACATTTCAGTCTTAAATCCCCTGTTTGGGAGTGAAACGGAACCAGGAACATCTGAATGCAGTTTTTATCATCTGTGCACATGAGGAAGTGTACTTGGAACTACAGTAACCAATTATTTATTTATTACCTTGCTATGTAAATGATATGATCTCTCTTTTTCTTCTGTAAAAGTGAAATCATATCCTGGAGCAGTAAAGGAAACTCTGCAATAAATCTTGCTTCTTAAATTGGCCAAACCCCTGTTAGGTTTGAATAACAATTTTGTTTCTCTGTGTAAAAAGGCAATGTGCCAGAAACCAGGTCTTTGCTTCCTTTTACAAGCACCACTTGCAATGTGTTTATATTTGTATTTATGAAGTGCTTTTTCTTACACTTTACAAAGCAATGAATGGCCTATCTGCCATGAGGTGAGGGCGGGATTTTCAGCAGCCACTTATGTCAAACATGTTACTGCCAATTAATGCAGGGTGGTATTAACTGAAACCTGGCTCTGCAGTATCAAGCCTTTTCTGCTTGCCTTTCTTTCCTGTCAGTGAGTTTGATTTAAAGTCAGGTCTTCAAAAGTCAGTCAATAACAGATGGTTAATCAATTCTAACAGTGCATGCTATGAAATGGTAACAGTCAGCAATTGGTGAATTAACAATTAATGTCCTTCCAGAAATACCTTCCTTGGTGCCCATAGAGTCTTTTTTTTTTCATTTAAATATTGAGGAATAGATGCTTGCTTCAAAGAAACAAAGTTGACTTTCAAGAATAGGGATATTTCTTCTAAAAGTAAAGAATATTAAAACTGTGCTCTCTAGGATACCAGAAGTACAGACATGTCTGTAAACCCCTTCCACTGCACAGCTAAAAGCATAAATATCTTAGCATGTGCAGCAATCTTGAAGAGTAAAGAAAGAGCACAAGAAAACAGATTTTTCCAGAAAGTTAATATAATGCATGGTTTTCTTTATATACATCTTTTAAACTACTTATTTTCTAAGAGTTGTCAGTCCCCTCCTCTCTCATTTAGCTGAGTAGGACTTCGATTAAAAATCCATTGGAGACTACAGTTTGCACATTCTTCAACCATGAATAGCACAGCAGGATGCACCCATAAAACCAGCTATGTTATGTGCTTACCATCTTGGCAGGTTAGACAAGGCACAGCTTTTACTTCTTAGCACACCTCCTGGGGCCAAGATGAAGAATTTGTCAATGCAGGCTGAAGCTGTGGCTACATTAGATTACAATGCTGTGCAAGAGGATTGAGGTACCTTTGAACAAGCTCTCATGGACACTGGAAAAAAACTACAGTAGCATGGATCTCCTAGTGAGCTCACTTATGATAGAATAGAGCAGTAATTATGATTAAAATAGTGTTAGATGGCTAATAGTACCTGACCTCAGGCTGTGCTATTTCACATTTCATGCCTAAGAGTGAGAGAAGGCTGTGATTGTGAAGGGAGTGGGAAAATGATTCTGGGACTGGTTACACAGAGGGATTCATGGTGTGAAAGAGTATCAGTAATTCTGTTTTTTCTTAGGATTTAACCTCTCCATTAGAGAAAAAATAGGTACGCTCCTTGCCACCAGCATCTCTCACTGTGTTTCCTCAGAGCTTGGAGGTGGTGGACAATAGGGTTAGTGGGACCATCAGGTCCACAGCACTGCTCAGCAAAGTGGGGCATCTGTCAGGCTCAAACCTAAGAGGACAATGTTGCCACCTCCTCAGATGCAGAGCATGGCCTGAGCCTCTCATAGATAACAAGACTGTCCCAGACTGCCACAAGGACAGGGAAAATCTGTGGCCATCCATCCATGAGCCACTGTCAGTGGCTTTGTTGTCAGTCTCCCAGGGCTGGACTAGGAACATGGCTTGCATCACTGGTTCTGCCACGGAGCACAGGAGATAACGGAACAAAACCAAAAAACTTGTCATTCTACTTACTCTCATATTCCAGACCAGAGACTGAGAACTTTAAGAAACACTTGGACCTCGGATCATCCTACGTAAAATCTCAATGAGGTGACTACACTAAGAGCATCCCCTTATCTCCACCTACAACCAGAGCAAAGGAGATTACAGTCTTGCTTGCCAAAAATTGCTTTGTCTCACGACCTCTGGTGGTGCCTGTTTCTAGCCATGGATGCAGAGGATGTCCACTGAAGAGGATCACACTCTTCATTTGAGTGGAGTGATCTGGGTGACAGGGTTCAGATTTGTTCATGTGTTGAGCATGCACACACAACAGACCGGCACGCAAATGCTGCTGCTGCACAACTTTATTGTTGTATTTGTTCTTAAACACTCAAAAATTGTGTATTTCCCAGGTGTAGGCTACCCCTGGAGAACAATCAGGATATAGAAATGGAGGTGGCTGCTGGAAAGATGTCCTTCCCACAGAATAGTCGAGGAAGAAAGGAGAATTGCAAATCCCACTAGTGAATGGGAAAAACAGGTGTATCCTCTTAAAGTATACATGGAGGACAAGACATCCTCAGTGGTTTTCTGTTCTAATTTGCACAATTTACATAAATGTACTTTTACCACCTTTTGTGCACAGGGACATATTTGTGTATTAGTACCAGAACAGAAAGCTAAATTCATATTTGTTGCACTGCACCACTGACATTACGGGGGCAAAAGATGACCTGGTCTGAGCTTCATAATCCAGTTTGAATATACCATTCCACCAGAGAGTGAAATGCATGACATCTGGAAGTTACTATGAAGAAATAAATGGGTTCCAAATTATAAAATACTGCATTCCAAAATTTACTTTTCAGAATGGAAAAATGCTTTAGATAGCAGGCTTTTCTCTTTCATTTCTGCCTTACTTCAGCTTAAATTTAGATCGCTATCAAAGAGGCAAGTCTGACACTGTGTTAATATAAATCAGCAGAGAAAAAAGACATGTAATATTGTTTAGATTTAACATAAATTATAAAAAACAATTAAAAATTTTTATGAAAGAATTTTTTATTTTTAAGGCTGGTATTTATGTCTATTTGGACTGGGTGTATTTTCAATTCACCTCAAGGCAGACTATTACTTTACAAAGAGACTTCTTTCGAGGAAGGGAATAAAACTGGTGATCTCTAAAGTACTGTCCACAGAGCACTTCCAAATGTGGCTTACAGCAAGTTAGACAAATATTTGAAATATTCAAAAACTAAAAAAAAACTAAAAAAAAAAAATCTGATTATGGGTTACACATCTTTCAATAAGATGCTAGACTACCTTCAGAGACCCCTTCCACTCTGCATTATTCTGTGATCCCACATTTTTTAGTAAGCTTTAGTACCAATGACATTTCTCAATACGATTATAAAAATTCCTAAGCAGCTTGTCTCTAAAACACTCACCTTTACAAGTTCCATGACAAGGTACAACTCAGTTGGCATGTCCATCTCTTCAATCAGAAGTACAATATTGGGATGCTTGACTCGTCTTAAAATAGATACCTCGTTCTGGATCATGTGTTCCTGCCATACACAAAAAAATCTTTAATGACTATCAATTGGTGGGAAAAAAAATTAACAGTGGAAAAAGCACAGAGAATGGGACCTGTGTGGATTCTTCAGGGTTTTTGAAAAACCTAACACATGTTAGCTCCAGGAATATAGAAGGAACATGTCTAGAAACAACATCAGTGTGGTTACTGAAAGAAAAGAAAGTGGAACACAGAAAAAGAAATGGAGGAAAAGACATGTTTCTGATGCAGGGAAAAATGAAATATGGAAGGTTTTAAAATTTTCTCTGATCTAGAATCTTTTGATTTAACAATCTGATATTATGTTCTCAGAGAACCTTTTGTTACAGATTTCAAAAGCTAACAGTCACTTGGTATAAAACTGACATCACTTTGATTAACAGTGACTGGTGTTGTTATAATTACTTGTATTATTATTCTGTTTTCTATAACATGTTGAATATGAAAATTAGAGGACATAATTATAGGGTAAAGAGCAAAGAGTCACACACAACCAACAACTGAAGAATCATCACATGCATCTGGAAAGTCATACAATAGCCTTTTATACTGATATTCCAAGAATCTCCAGAGGTCAGGCAAAGGCTTCAAGGAAAAAGATTCTAATAGCTGTCAGGAAGGAGATAAATACCAACAGCTTCCCAAATTGATCTCTTACAAAACACTTCTTGGAAAACAAAATCTTTTGGTCTCATATATTTTTTGTACTCACTTTTCCTCTACATTTACTTTTTTTGATTATTTTCAGAGCATATTCTCTACCAGTTGATCTGAGGAAAGAAAAAGAAAAAAATTTTATGTTCAATCACATTGAATATTTTTCTCAGTCAAGTTTATATTTGTCATTTGAATACAATAGGTCTAGTGAAGAATTCTATTCAAGTATTCATTTTTTCAAGAAATAAAGCTTAGATTTGATTGGTATTGTGAACTTGAGCCAAAGGTATTGAATATTTGTGCCTGAGGAAAGAAAAATCAACATTTTTTTTAAATAAGGATGTTTTCAAACCAAAAATCACTTTTTTTTTTAAATTTTGTAATGGTAATTGTTATTCTGATATTTATGTAAAAATACCATATATTGTCCACAGATCCAAACATTCTCAAAACCAAAATGATTTGTTTTCTGTAATACAAAAAATACAACCCATCAAAAATACTCACTTTTTACTTAAAAAAGAAGTAGTTTGTTTGCACAACTGCTATGATAAAAAGGTCAGTCCTTGGAATGATGTTTTATATATTCAGTAAGTATAGGATATTTAGCAGAGTTAAATATGTTGGGTTTTAGGACAGAATGTGAAAGATTCGGCAGACAGTAAGAAATTACAGAGAAATTAGTTCAGTATGAACTCATTTCCTTTTAAGCATTGTGTTCTTTTGAAACCTGATAATATTTAACACTACCACATATACGTAGATATCTATTATATAGAAAGCTAACATAGAAAAAGTAGCTTGTAGACAAGCTAACAGTATCAACTTCCATTTCTTAATCAAGTTACAAAACCAAAAGATGACTATAATGATGAAAACAAGAAGCTCTGTTCACAAGCCCTATTTTCACTGTAAGATTAAATGGAGAACGTGTAATATAAGGAAAAGATCTTTTTGAAACATTTTTTTTTGGTAATAATAACCTAAACAGCTTTAAAAAGTCTATTACATTGCCCGTAAGCATATGTTTGGTTACAAACTAACAAAAAAATAACCTTTCAACAATACAGGGTCATTTTTTCACTCTTCGTTTCACAAAACACAGCTAAACCAATACATTAAATTGATATATAGTATGTTAAACAGAGAAATTAATGTGTCTAAAAGTGTGCTTAGTCTGTCAAACAAGAGATGCAAAGTGAGTAATAAACTGAAAGCACTGTATCTGGAAAACAAATGGACATTGTCATTGCCATATTAAAACATGGAGAACTCCTCTGGCAATGATGTACCACTAGTTGTTAATATAAGGAAAAATGGGAAGTTCAGTAAAAAGCAAAGAAAACCCCAAAATATTAATTCTGTTTGAGTTCCCAGGTCAGCAGAGAGCAAAGACGGTCTTTATTAGGACATCATTAAAAGGCTATACAAAGAAATCACACGGGATAAATAAGATTATGAATTGAGGGGAAAAAGTACAACATGTCTGTTCAAGATTTATGCAAAGAAAAATTAAAACTTTCTCCTATCTGTACTTCCCCACAAAGGGGTTTAATGCTGCAGCCCCCCAAAATGGGTCACACTCCATGCAGGGTGCCCCTTTCCGATGCTGCTGTTCAGTGGTTACAGCCAAAGCTCAGTGAGGGGACAGGAAGAGTTCTGGACATTATTTTTAGGGACTAGAAGGAGGGGATAGGACAAGAAATACTAGAAATTAAGATATCTGGAGTTCAGACTTAGAAAAAATACAGCCTCTTTCAATAGGAGGCTCTTTCAAGTTGCTTGGTTGCCCTAGGAATGCTTCCTTTCTGTCATGAGAAAGGAAATTGATGGTTTTTGTTGGCCATAGGAGACTCCATGTACTCCAAAACATTGGGAAATCTGAGCTAGTGAGGAAATGTCAGAATTTGGAAGTATCTGAAAGTTAAAAATGAACACATATAAAAACACCGCAGGACAAATTGTGCATATGATGGAGCAGATATGTAACAAGCAGATGACAAATCTGACTGCTCTTTGTTTTGGTAAAAAGAAAATTAAAGCTAAGATAATGCAAATCCTTTCCCCTAAAAAGCTGCAGAACCGCAGGCTGTCAGCATCACTGCAACTTACACAATGCCAAAATATATGCACAGCTATGTCAGAAACTGAACTGTGAAACAGGCATCTCACGTCTCACCTATTGCTCACCCCAAAAAATAAAAAGGTACTGCAAAAAGCAGGCAACACATTATGGCTGGACAGAAGTCTGGACCCACTGGACTACCACAGGGTACAGAGTTAGATCTCTAGTCCATAAGGGTGTTCGATACCTGGATCTTTTAAATTTTGCAAAGTTCGCAGCGATTTCCATTGCACTGGAGAAAAAAATCTTTGTTATTTTTGTACATGTATTAAATGTATTTTTGTATGTGTGCCTATGTGCTCACAGATGCTCAGAATGAGATTTAGAAGTCCCCACATGAAGATTTTGAAGATGGTTTTTGTTTTCTGTTTGAACTGTTCATTGGCAGAGGAAAATGCCTGTGAATGTATTGAAGTGCCAGAGTTGTTAACCAGTGTGCACAGGATGATCTCAGAGCTATGGAGAAGTATCCACATGATCAGGGAAGTTGTGTAACAAGACCCATTCCTACTTGCTTAACACCTCATGGTGCTATTCCTTTGAAGTCTTTGCACACAGGAATTGTACTTCTGAAGAAAGTGGAAAAGTCCTCTGTCCCAAGTATCACCCCATCAATTCTGGCTCTGCAAATGATGGACATATCAGACTTTGAAGTGAGGTGGTTTTTGCTCAGAAAGACTGCAAAGAATGTTTTTGAAGGGGTTTCACACGTACTGGCTTTAATTTACCCTCTGAGTCTTTAATTCTCCTTCCACACTTATGATGGTAAGGGTATACTGATTTAGAAGTGGAAACTAAAAGAAATAATTCCACTTTAATTTTCAAGCTCTCTGTTTGAGAGATAAATGGAATCTACGGAATAGTATAACTCAGAGACCACAAAACAGCGTATCTGGGAATACCTGGGTAATCTTGCTATTTGAGCACATACTCATTAGATACACTATGCTACCAGATACTTCTGAGACCAGGGGGATAGACAAGAGGACAGGAAACAGTTTTCATTCAAGCTCTCAAGGATATTGTAATCAGTATTATTTTTAGGTGTGTCAAGATCTATATTTAATTTTGTTCATGTATTTTCTCTCAGCTTGGGAAAGAATTGTAAAATGCACACTAGCAGATTTGTACTGTCTCTCAGCACAAATGGTATTTTCAGCTGAATGACAGTGTGTCAAAACCACAACCTTTCTTAATTTTCTTTTGTAATCTGTTTCTCTCAGTTACTATTCACTTTACCTTCAGCTGCTTTTTTCTCTTTTTGTAGTTATGTGTTTTCACCTATCTTTTTCATCAGTCATGCCTGTCCATAGGGTTTTACGGTGCTTTCTTGTTTTCATATTATTTTGCTTTGTTTCCTTTAGGTTTCCATATTCTCCAGTTTAGTGTTCAGACCCTGTGATTTGATCTAAACAGCTATTGCCCTCTGGATGGCCAGCTCCACCGTGAACTCACTCTGACAGAGCTCTAAAGGCCTCAGCAGAGCTTTGGTCAAATCCCACAAGCACACTGTCAGCTGATGCAAAATCCACTCTTCCTCTTTTCCCCAGCAGCTGTCTTCATGGTCTCTGATTTGCCAGACACTTTCAGATGCAGAGCAGGACCTGTCTTTTTCCAAGGAGACTAGTTTAAAACCAGTCAAGCTAATTTATCATCATCTGCCCTGAGATCTAATCTCACTCTCTAGGGCTAATATCATATTTTTATAGGACAAAAAACAAAAGTTCTTTCTTTGAGCCCAAAGGTGAGGTTACAGTCTTCTGTAAGAGTCTCCTCTCTAGGATATGATAAAAGGGGGTAGAAAACTTAACTCATGAAATTTCATTATCAAACCTTGACATGTCTATTGTCTCTTTCGGACATCTCTAGCTCTGGTAACCTTTGGCTTTTTTGCACCGCTACTATCTAACATAACCTTCTTTTATACATCATATTCTCCAATTTTTAACAATACCACTGAAAGGCACTCGCAGTTCTGCTTAATTCTTGTTCCCTATTTTTTACACTCTTAAGGTTGGGTATAGCCAGTTCAAACCTGAAGAGATTTAGAAACAGACATTTGAAGTAGTCAGCCTGGACATTTTCAGCAACATTGATATTTAAGGGGACTTGTGACTTCTCTAATCTGGAGTAGATGTCTAAAATCAGTGACTGTTCTCACCTCTTGACAGTAAAGGTCATTGAAGAATTTAGATTTTGTTGTCTGCAGTGAGGCTCATAAAATTGGAAGGACTGCACAAAGCAGGCAAGCAGGAATTAGATGTCCATTTAATTAACAACAAACATGAAAGAGATTACTCCTCAGTGTCAGATGGTAGAATAGATGGATCCAAGGTCAGTTCTTTCTGCTGACCATCATCACTACACCATAAAACAAAACTTCCTGACATCTTTACAGGATGTTCCTACATGTGAAATGTTCCACTGGTCTAATGCAAAAGGAGACTTGCAAGAACGTTCTGCAAGAAAACTGCAACAAGAAAGACTTAGCACAAAGAACTGGTAAAATCATGTGGAGTGCAGCAAAAAACCTCAAAAGATATAAACCCCACAAAGCACTATATTCATAGATTGCCCCTTGAACTCACTCTTTTTTTCATATGAGGGGACACTAAGTTTTTCCATCTGGTATTGAGATGTTACCTTATTACATGTCTATATTCTACAAATAAAGACACGTAGAAAAAGCATGACATTAATGATTATTTTTCGCAGTAATAAGCATATTATCCTCCTCACCTTTCTATACACTCCTTCACAATAGCAAAATTTCCGTCTCCTATAGTCCTTCCAACTTTATATCGCTCTGCTATCGATGCTGGAACCTGGAAACCTTCCTCCAACACTTCTGAAAGAATCATTAGTACATTTTTATTGTTAGTGAAGGAAACACAGATGTTGCATATAACATGTATTTCAAGTCCATGGTTTAGGAGCCTGGAAACCATTCAGTCAGTATCTCACTTACTGTACAGTGAAACCATGCTGCTGACATTGTATATACTCAACAGGTTTCACGCAGATACAATAATGAAAAATAAGACTTCTGGGGGCTCAAACATACCACCATTCAAGTGTTACATAGTTTACCATTCCCATTGCAATATGCCCCCAAGACAAAACCAAAGTTGTATTTTTTTAATTATGAAAAGGCCTTTGTGATCTGCACAAGCGCAGTCTAACCTCCAAAAAGGGCTGGAACTCCTTGACACAGCATGATTAAATATATGTACCAAAGAAGTCCAACACTCAAGCACTTATTTTATTACATCCTGTAAACTGAGACATCCATAAAACTCCTCATGTGCTAAGTGCTAGTTCTCCCCATCCCCCAATATTAAATATTTAGTTTTTAAACAAATGTTCTCAATAATACTACCTCGCATGCAACCTGGGTACCAGATGTTTAGGTAAAATTGCATTACACAGTGTCTAAGCATACAAATAGTTTGTAGTTTAAAGTGTTTTAGTGCTCATTCCTGTACCATTATTTTTAAAGGTATTTGAAATAGTGTTACAAATACCTAACATGCTTCTAAAAGCTGACTGTAAACTGCAGCTGATACAAACTACTTTATAAATACTGTAATGTAAAAAAAATGCCTCTCAGAAATGTAATCTATGTTTACACTCTTTAAGGCAGTGTTTTTAATTGTATTTTTTGCTGTCCTTTGTTCCAGTTTAGTATTAAAAGTGAATGTTATGAGACAAGGAGGCTGGGGTTTGCCTGAATTTACAGACAGCAGAAAGAGTTATTCTCAAACACGAATACACATATATGCATATATGTGCATAGTGTTCAAGCAGACACTATCCCTTAGCCAACTTGCTCAAAGCCTTAGCAGCCTAGGACTGCAGTGTGTTCTTTAGTACCATGACAGATGAGACAAAAATACTGAACTAAGCCAACCAGCACCATGTTGCTTGCAGAAATAATACCTCGAGTATTCTGCAATAAAAATACCTCTGAAGAGTGATGTCCAGATCAAATCTGATCCAGAGCGAACCTAAGTGGTTTGCTACGGCTGAGGAGCCTCCTCATGGAAAGTCATCCAGCCTGCAACGCTCCCACCTTCTCTGACAGGAAGAATGACTCATTTCCTACACAGCTGCTGTTATCACTACACTGACTGCTTTGAAATGTCAGCCTCCAAATGTTACCTTCTGCAGGTCCATCATTTTCATCCATAGAGCTGCAAACTTTGGTGGATGCTAATGAGGTAGAGGAGCCACTGTGTTGGGAGCTCTGGAAATGGAGACACAAATGAAAACAGATGATTTTTAAGAAACACGAGTACCCCCAGCACGTTCCTGCTGGACACATGTCCCGGAGAGGTTTAAGTGTTCCCAATGTAAAGTATCAATTTACTTTGGTGGAGGCATATGGGGATGCTTGGGAAGAATCCAATTTTTCCTCCAAAATTACACTTTCGGTACCCCCACGTACATGGAGATATCTCTGATACATCATGTGCGGCAGTGTACTTTGATGTATTGCTCCATTAGTTTCTCCCTATTCCTAATACATTTTGGCAGGGAAAACTGAGGAGCTGTATGCCCTCTGCAGGCAGGAGACCGCGTTCTCAGAGGTCCTTTTAAGCCAGCAGGCACTAGAGGCAAAAATGTCCATAGTTGGCTTTGTTATGGGCAGAATTCCTCACTTTTACAAACCTCCCTCCGGAGAAATCCTCTCTAGTTGTGTTCTAGAAGGGAGAAATCATTATGGTTATGTACGGAGAAAATAAAATGACAGGGTGAATAATGGTTGGTCTTTTGTAAAAGCGTTTGACTAGGTGTAGTTCACTTCAGGCATGACTCTGTACTTTAGTTCCAAGTACTTGAAATTCAAGTGTCTGAGTTTGTACAGTTAATCAGGGGAGGACAGTATTTCTATAGTCTCTAGAAGGAGACTTGCAGGCACCCACCTTGGATACCAGAAATACTGGAGGCAGAATCTCACCAGGGAAGCTTTCCAAAACACCTATCATTGTCTATCAGTTAACTACGGACTTCAGGCATGTACTTCAGAAAAACTGTTTCACCATGCATCTAGACAGATTAAACTACACAGACATATGGAATGGACTGGATTTCACCCAGAACTTTTATTCTGTGGTGCATAACAATTATTCTAACACACCTTCAGGATTCTCCCATCTTCAGAAGAAATCAGAAGAAGCTACAAATGTAACGGTGGCCCTTCAAACTTACAGCCAAACCGAACATTTCCTCAGGTCCTCGTGTTGCAACATAAGGCAAAACTATTCACGGGATTTTCAAAACTAAAATGTTCTTGCATTCACATCATTCACATGCTGAAAGGTTACAAAGTGCTGCAGTATTTCATTATTTCCTTCAATCTATATATTACATAAATTGCAGGTTGTACTGCATGTAACTAACACTATCACTTCCTCATCAGTGTTTGCAAGGTTTTTAGATGCCCACAATCAGAGTGCCAATCCACTTTTTCAAATTACATACAGCTACTTTGGAATGCTTTTTCTCATTTGCCACTGCAGAACACAGAGGACGACTGGAGCAAGAGCAACCAAAGATGCAGCAGTTGGGATCTTTGCCAAGTACGGAGCTAGGGAGAAGATAGGCAGCAGACTTAAAAGCTGGTCAGTATGCTGAGTTCATTTGAACAGAATAACTTTTCATTTCTCCCACAACAGATTAAGCTCAGATGATTAGACAAAGCCTGAACTTGGCCTATTTTTCACTAAATAATCCTGAGAGCTTGCACATCCCATCTACCAAGAGATTCTTTGCCCTTTTTTCCTTTTAATCAACCCCAGCTCACTATTTTCTTCCAGCCAAGCATTTCTTCTGAGCTTTGACCAGAACTGAAAAATGCCTTAATCAGTTTTTGGACTGCCTCTTGACAACAGAAGTGAGCACTGACTGATTTTATGCAGTTTGCTAAGATATTGCTGCCCTTGTTTAATGGTTAGGATGTGTTTATGTATGTGCTATTCCTGTGCTAAACTCTGCAGGACGTCTCAGTAAAAACTTACCTCTGGTTCATTTTTGAACAAATGAGCAGATGTGGATGAAGGTAACGGAAAAATGCTAGGAGTTCTCATGTCTGGAGAAGTCACTCTCACACACTATTTTTATACACATGTAATGGGAGAATTGTTTCCTTTACAGTCCTGCTTGTAAAATAAGCAGAAAAACATGTTTTCTCTACTCATTCAACTGTGCTTGTTTGTTTTCCTAGACCAGGCATCCAATTTCATACTTATTTTATCACCCCACAGTATTTTCTTAAAGGAATTATCATTTAATCATGTTTAATATTTGTTACTTCTACAATCAGGAATTAATCATTCCAACATTTAAGGAGTATAAACACAAAAAGATTAATGCTAGATTTTCAAAAGATTATTAAACAGCTACATTTTAAAGTTTTTGCATTTTAAATAGTGATTACACTTCTCAGTTTATGTTAGGTCAAAGCTGCTGACTGCACACCACTGCAGCTTTCTTTATCAGCCTAAGAGTCTCTTTACAGTGTCTTGCACCCTATGCTTTCATCTGTGAGTATGGGAGATGGGAAAATCGAGACGTAACTTGGTGGCCCCATCTTTTCAGAATGTGTGCCTAGAGAGACTCAAGTTTCTACTTGAGGACCTAGTTTTTCAAGGATCTTAAAACAAGGTTTAGCTCAGAACTGAAACTGCTCAGTCCTTCCAAAAATAGACACCTTCACAGGCCCATTTTAACAAAGCACTTTAGCAAGGGCTTCAATTTAAATACAAATAAGCTTAAGAGTCTACACATGACTGAAATTAAATTTACTCCTAAATATGTCTTAGGCATAACTCCTTAAATATGTATTTTACCTAGATTTCCTCTAACAAACAAAAAAAAGGAAAAGTGGCCCATAAAAAATTGAAAGGAAATTTAAAAAAAAATTGATCTCATACTGATGCTTTAATTGGCCCTATTTCTTTTCTTATTGACACTATATAAGGATGGGAAGGATAAGATGCTATTAGTTAACTGAAGAAGAACTGAAGCAATGCATCAGTAACATATACCATATCACTGGTCTGCAAAAAAAGCATACAGCCCCCTTTAGTGTCATCTGCCTTCGAAGCACTGGCATGGGAGCAGAGGCAAAACTTGCCAGTGACAAGGAAGCAGCAGCTAAGAAGACGCGTTAAAAATACACACCAAGATTTTTTCAACTTTAAATAGTAATTGAAAAATATATAAAAACATACTTTTTGTTAACTTCACTGAACCCCTCCTATTAAAATAACAGATTAAAAAGCAATCAGGAACTGGACATACATTCGCCAAGTCTGCTGGTGGCCCCCCCCCTTTCACAATTAAAGAGACGTTACTAGATAAACACAACACAAATACTTCTGTCTTTATTCAGTCCTCTGGAAAAACATGCAGGCATTTATTTATTTATCTTCACCTAGAAGGGCATTCTTTTTATTTAGACTTTAATTAGCTCGTTGTTCTCACAATCTGAAAGCCCTCTGGGTCCAGCAATCCTTGTGGGTCTCAGTGTTCCTTCCAGTTGGCTTGCCAATCGCGAGGCAGTCTGTCATGTGCGCTGTTGGTCTCACAGATGTGGACCCCATCAGGGATCTTGCAGATGGGGAGAGGGAAAAAACAAACCCTAAGCAAGACCATAATCTCTTCAACACACAGACTTTAATGCAATTAGCTGTTTTAATTTTAAGAGATGCTGAGGTGCCTGGAATGTCATCACTTTTACACAGATTTAAAAGCATCCAGTTGCACAGGTTGCCAGCACATGGCCATTTTTATGGCACACCTTCATAAAAGCGATGGCATAAAAAAAATCAGGTCTTTGGTGTAAGGATTTCAGATCCTATTCAGGTTTATATAACAGATGGTCAGCACACCACACATCTCATTGATGTGAATCGAGACATTAATGCTATAGAGTTTCATCCATGTCTCACTAGGAGATTTGTTTAGCAACTGTTTGGTAAATAGTTTGTACCTCAGTGGAAATTGTGCTAAATTCATTAAAAAAAAGGCAGTAAAATAAGAACTACTGTAATTTCTCTCTCCAAATACTCACCTTTGTCTTAAATTAATCTTAAAATTCCACCCCAACTAAATAGTGGGAATTATTCATTGGGGCTACTACTGTCAGCAGTTACAAAGAGACTCAAACAAGTATGACTAGAAAGTTTGTTAATGCAAATCACATTCCTGATTCTCAAACACTGCATTCTATTTTCTAAACCTCTCAAAACCTTTATTAGCACATATGGAGCCTACAGAGTCTCTCAACAATAGATTCCTTTGTATTTTTCTAATGTGAAGGAAGCATCTGGATGAAATATGAGTAACAGAAAAGCACACAGGTGTAAAGCTAAGTTTGGATCTCACGCAGAGTTTGCTCTTTTAGAAATGGGCTTAATGAAGTGAGGATTAAAATAGTAAACAAAGTCTAAATTCAGGATGTAGGATAAGGAAATTATTAATGTCTTTAAATTATGCCTCCTAAGACTGTCCTTATTCCAAAGAGTTCAACAGAATTGAAAAAAAACCAAACATACAGAAAGATATGTATGTCAGTAATATGTGTAAGACTAACTTCAACTCAGTAGGGAAAAACAGCATTAAAACCAAAACTTAGCAGTTAAACAACCATGCTCACCTCTTTTGGAGCCCATACTAATGTTCAATCTGGTTATAAAAACCCTTTGCAAGGCAGCTGTCATGAATTCCTGACACAGTCAGTTCTTTTGACTAAAGATGATCACAGCTAATGGTAAAATAAAGACAAACAGTCCAATGCAAGTATTAGCTTTGAAGGACTTTGAAGGGATCAAAAAATTCCTGAAAGACGTAACAGCGTTAAGCAAGAAAAAAGTCATTCAATAAACAGCGAAATGGTACATCACCAGAGAACAAAAGTAGAGGACAGCTGATTTAAAACAATAAAATAATACATTTTAAAGTAACTTTTAAGAAGATACACTGTTTTTTTATTATTCAATTTAGAGAGAAGCAAAGGGTTACACTGAAATTCCCACTCCCAACTATATCCAGCAAAAATGTTTTTCATTTTCTTTTGTTTAACCTTACATTTTTTGTCCAGCCAGCTGAAACAGGGGAAAAGAACTTTCATGTAAACATTACAGAATTGGCAAAAAAATTACTTTATGGAGAAACATCCCATCCACAATCTTCATGCTGAAAGAATGGAAACCAATGGAATTCAGTGTATAGAAAGAGAAATGATGCAATTGTTTTCTTTTCAAATCTGGACATTGCACTAAACTGTCACATCGGATCCCAATTTATTTATAAACTATTTCATCTGGAAAGGAACAATAAAATAATACATGTAAACCTGCTACTTATCCACATTTCTACATCCTGCCCAGTTTTGAGAGAGGTCCTACACAGGGAAGCGATTTTTTTTTTTGTGTGTTGGTTTTGGTTTTGTTCATTTGTGCAATTCAAGATTTACACAACTTGGAATAGAGAGAAGTTCAAATGACACAAGCAATTATCCGGTGTATGCTGTTCAGGGTCTTGTTTTGGTTTTCTTCTTTGAGGGACAGAGGGACAAATGGGAGAGTTTGCAAGGAAATGGAGCTGACTGACTAGAGTTAAATTTGCAAGCTGAAACATTTTATTTTATTAAGACTCCCTTACTGTGCTGCAGTATTGGATGCTTATACACTCATTTGATTTGTGTAACAAGAAAATTCTGAAAGACCAACATAGTTTCCTACACGGTATTTAACAATAAACTTAAATATAACCTTCACTAACTCCTAAAGCAGCTTCCAAATCTGAGCTGTAATTCAGAGTGTAGGTTCACTCAGCCTTTGGGATCCTTCAGAAAAGAGTAGTGATATTTAAATAAAAAAAGGGGGGGGAGTATCAGATTCATCGTATTGGAAGTTATTACTGTATCCTCACTACGGTTAACATTAAAAGTTACATGTGCAGTGATGCAATAGAAAGGTTTCCTTTTACTGCTTCTGAAGTTATCCAGAGGTAAAGTTTTCCAGTCAACTACAGAATAAATATTTAAAGGCCATCCAAACAGGCTCTTATTTCTTCCTAATCAAGGGCACAGCACAATTACTGCTTTTACTTTTAATCTATTTGAGTTATATTTTAAAAGCTCTCCTGGTTTTCTTATCTATTTCTTGGCAGAGACAGAAACCTCAATTATTTTGTTTCTAGTCTTCCTCATTTCTCTAGTACTGTTTCCTTTCTATGTCTGTACACTTTTTTTAGGCAGACCTATTTACTAGCAAACATGAGGATTTCAAAACTAGAACTTTTAAAAGGCCCACAGATACCTCCATGAGAGTGTCTGAACATCAGCTCAAGCATTAAGCTGGCAGATGACATGTCAGAAATTGTAACATCTCTCTTCCCCTGCCCCTGTCAAACAAGAAATAAAACTAGGCTATGGATATCTATTTTTAAGGAGTGGAAAAATATATCAAGAAAATGAGGTACTTATTTTAAACCACTGCTGCATGTTTCAGTTAGCTTTTCACATGCATATTTTCCTAATACTTTTTCTAAGGAGGAGAGCTGCTGTAGATGAGCTCTCAGTAGGGACCTGGTACCTTGCTTTGGATAGTCTACTAACTCCCCACTTCACACTTCAAATCTACTCCGTCATGTGCACACAAACCTACCCGTAAGCAATTCAAGGCAGGTATATTTGATGTCTCAAAAAGACCCACTAGAAACCAAATTTTTTCTTGAAGGATTTTTTGTATCTATATACTAGAGACCAGAGTTTTTTATTAAAAGACACTGAATACATCTACTGTTTAAAGGAACATAATGCATGAATCCCATATGCTTATTCTAAGGTTAGATGGACAACACTGATCTGAAATGAAAAAGCAATACCAACTGCAAGCACTTTTTTAAAGCATGTTAATCTGGTTCCAAAACAAACTCACTGAACAGTGCGTATTTTTTAAATATATTTATTACATCACTTACAATAATCTACAGTAATGTTAAATCTAGTGAAACAACAAATTGCAACCAGGATGACATGGCCAAATACGAAACACAAGTACAATACAGTATGATGAAACAATGGCACAAAAATGAAGATGACTTTCTTCAGCTGATTATAAGAAATAAAACATTCATCAGCATTTATTTTTGTAAGTTTTACATTTTTTTGTTGATAAATCAACAGCTGTCTTTTTGGTTTCCTGCATCACATTAATACAAAAATGGTACATTTTTAAAAGCAAATATCCAAGCACTTTTCATTAAAAAAAATAATTGTATGCATAACTTTGTAAAATCTTAAACTTATGTCATAAATGTGCCAATATTTACAATATTATAGTGCAACTAAGAAAATGAAGAGGCCTTAGCACGAACATTGTTAGCTCCTCTTTCACTAGAGTCCAAATTCCAAAACACTGTATTGCAGGGCAAACCACAATCTAATTACCCAATATAACATCAGACAACAAGTACACGCTGAATACAGTA
Organism: Pachyramphus minor; assembly: GCA_013397135.1. Classification (NCBI taxonomy): domain Eukaryota; kingdom Metazoa; phylum Chordata; class Aves; order Passeriformes; family Tyrannidae; genus Pachyramphus; species Pachyramphus minor. The sequence continues at coordinate 18,261 of VYXB01004099.1, read as the reverse complement.
CAGCTTTTTTCATACTTCACTGCTGAGGGTTAATTTAAGCAAATTCAAATATAATGAACATGCGCAAAATACAGACACTAAAATGCATACGAATACGTAAGTGTGCACTGCGTGTGTTTTCAACTCTTTGCTAACGTGTGTGTACACAACACATACATCTACATACCCATCGCCTTCTGCAGGGAGTTAGGGCGCTCAGCCTGTCTGAGATCAGGTGCCAGGTGAAAAGAGGCAAACTGAGCTGGAGAAAAGGTGTTATGACAGCAAACACAGCTCAGAATAGCCCCTGCTCTGCTCAGCAACCCCTGCTTTCTGAGTAGAGGGGTTTCCTGGGTATAGCACACCCCTTGCCAAAGAGTGCGATAACCACTTGCTTGCTTTGCTCTGCATGTAAAGCTACTGCTGGCTGTGTTACATAAGGATATTTTTCATCATTCACAGTTACAAGCTCTCATCCCGTCAGTAACAGATAAAACTGAAAGTGAAGATTAAATAAAGAACAATCTTGTACTCAGTTGCACACCATTAATTGGATATAAGAAAAAGCACAGACAGACAACATTAATCTAAGTATTCATCAAGTAACGAGGTAATTTAGCACCATAAAGACTTTTTTGTCTGTTCATTTCTCCACTATTTTTGACAAAATAGTAAACTTGGGTTGATCAGAGGTTCTTTTCTATATAAATCTTAATTCATTTTAACATTCAGAGTGCAGACATTGTCGTAACCTTGCTGCACTATATAAAGTTCACATTGCAGTCTGCATTATGAAACTGCAAAAGAAAACACTATTATTTATCTCAATTATTTATGCCACACAATCTCACCCCAGTTGTTCTTCAAGGCTGTTGAACACCATATATACTTTCTTACAATATACATTTATAGCCACAATATTAATGCTCCAGAATTTTCATCTTTCAGTCAAATATGTCCTGTGAAAATGGTTTGAAGAGAAAAATAACTAAATATAATGTGTTGTTGCTGAATTATTTTACAAACTGGAATGCAATTTTCACATTGCATAATGAATGTTAAAGATTTTACCGATTTTAACAAAAGAAATACTTAACACACTGGAGAACAATGCGGTTCAAGAGGAGGCATAAGACTGAACAGGTCAAAATAATACCATTTCAAATTTAGGATTAATGTTTTGTCTGTGTGTATGTATTTGTGCTTAAGGTCCTATCCTTCCTACCTCAGAGTCAGTCGTGGAGTTGCCACTAACTTCTGCTCAGTTTTAACTTAGCCCTTGTCTGTAGATTTGATCTTTTAAAATGATACAGACTTCTTCGAGGGAGCTGCTCAGCAGGTACTGGTTGGTGCAGTTCCACTGACTTTAACAGAGCTGTCGTGAATCCCACTAGATGAGCCGTCCTCCCATCAGCAACATTTTCCCCACTTATTTTTTTAAAGCCATGAATGTGATGTAACTACACATGGGTTTCAAAGCCATTATTCTACGTAAGTGTGTATGCAAATATAAAAACACACATTCTGTGCTTCACACATGAACTGTTTGTTGCATAAAAGAAGTAAAGAGATTTTTAAAAAACAAAACAGAAAGTTGCAGAAAGCATTAAGGAAATAATCAGAAGTATTCATAAAGCTCAAAGAGAAGCAAAGCTTTCACAATCTATACAAGACTCTTTAGCTACATCATAATCACCTCAGAGTAGGCACAAATAATGCAGCATACAGAGAACTATCAGAGGTTCAAACATTATAAAGTTGCTTAAGCTATTCTGTTATTTAATGCAGTTGATGAAATCTAGCGACAAACTAAAACCTGTGCTGTTGCAAGCAAAACTACAGCATCAAGAAACACAATTTCAGTTTCACCCATAAAGTGAAACCTTCTGGTCTTGCTCAAAAGAAACATTTCATTTCTGCTCATGTATAATGGGAATTACATTCCACACAGAAAGGATCTCAAAGTCTATAAACAGTGTACCTTTTCAATCTCCAAGGGACTTTCATTCCTTAAATGAAATATTAATGATATGTATTGCCCCTGAATAGCCCCTTAATACAAGTCATATGTTGAAATGATTAAATGTTATGGACTAGCATACTCTTTTTTAAAACAGTCTTGATGGAGAACTCGCTACGATAACAATTACTGATATAAGGTCCATTTTTCTTTTCCACAGCTAAGCAAAGCCATGGGATTCAGGTTTGCTGGCAATCTGTGCTCCCTGCGCAGAACAAACATTCTTAATAAACTGCCTTAAGCAGCAGTAGCCTATATGGGAGAGGGCAGGAAAAGTAAAATTCCTGGAATTTATTTTCTTCGCAGGAAAAAAGAATTTTCAAACCGTCAGTACATATTTCATTCAATCTGTTGGAGTTGCCTGAAGTTTTGGAAACTGATCCCAACGCACCTTTACATAATATGCATTTCTCGGGATCAATAAAACATTTTATAAACACATACCCTCACAGCAGCTGAAAATGCAAGTAACTTCACAGCCATGAATTTTTCAGCAGAACAGAGCAACCTTAGCATTAGGGTATGGGGCAGGGGACGTACTGTTCTCATGGTTGGGAACAGTCTTAGGTTGAAGTCTGAAGCAGGAATGACAAAACATACATTTCAAAAAGGAGTGACCTAACTGCTTCAGCAAACCTGCCAGATCAATGACTTTCTCTTCAGGTGATACTGGAACCAAGTGTTGAAAACAGAGAAGGTAAGATTTGTATTCTGCTGCCCTTTTATTTCTTTTTGCAAGTATCCTCCATAAAGAAAACTGTATTGATATAGTGAAACCATAACATCACATGCCAACATTTTCCAAGCGCTGAATTTTATTATTTTATTTTATTAATCAGTATACAGGAATTATTTCACTACATTTAAAAGTTGGCATGTGGCAGCTAAGCATTTTCTGCAATTAAGTAAATTTTAATGATTTCAAAATATATTAAATCATCACTAAGTAGCTCAAAAATATAATCTCTATAGATTTTTGTTGAGAATCAGAATCACACTGATTTGTAATTCTTAAATCATTAGTATTTGAGAAAATGAAGGGAAAAGTCTAAGACTGCAAACGTGTATGATCACTACACTGTGGGCTTAAATATAACAAACAATGGAAAATATTGCTATTATGTAAATTAAGTAGACTAAGATTCTCACAATAAAGCAGCAGAAAACAAACAAAAATTAGTGATATTTGTTAAGCAACGGGTTATAATGCGCGACCTACTTTAACGCTAAAGGAGTTTTGCATATTCATGTGTACAAAATGACCACCTCTAGAAATTGTGAAAGAACAGGAATTAGGTCAATAGGAGGATGATTTATAATACTGCCATTTCTATAGGCTTTCATTTTAAAATGTATAAAATGTCTTATTATAGCAAATAAAAAATCATACTCTCAATCTTAACATAAGGGAAAGTAATCACTAGTTTCTCAGGCAAAATGTATTTCTCCAAAAGGTGTATATGTATGTCAGATGACACTGCAAGCTAGCAGGGCCCCATGCTTCCTCGATCAGAAATCTGTCCATATTTACTTGCAACACATGGATGATCAGCATTAACAGCTCTTGCCAAGTAAAACATTCATATTGCCTGTGAACACCCTTCTGTTTACAATCATTAGATGGTAAGGCAGTGAAGAGAATTTGAACACTGCTTTGAAAGCATTTACTTTTGTCCTGTTACCACACAGTATTTCTTCACTTGCTTTTCATTTAGATAAAAAACCTAAACTTAGAGTGTTCCAAATGTGCGTGTCGAGATCAGACAGCGTGGTGCAAGCAATTTAATATGGCAGGTTTTTTCTTTTCTGCATTTTACCTATTCATTGGTAAAAGCAAAGTATTCATTAACTGTTCATACCAAAATGAATAAAGATACCTATGGTAAAAACAGAACATATAATCAGTACCTTAGATGATAAAAATAGCCCTATTCATAACTGTGCTCACTGTGGATTTGTGCGTTATATTCACCTTATCCAATCCTTGTTCCTTAACGTATGCACAATGCTGTTCTAGATTTGATGGACATATTTAATGGCTCATTCACTACAAATTCTTGCATTAAAATGCAGTGGTAAAGCCAAAAATACCCCCACAGACTGGAATTAATTTGGCCCCATGTTGTTAATATTAAATATGCAAAACTCTTTTGTGCGATTCACTATTACTGTAAATTAGCAGCTATTTTCTTTAAAAATGTTAAACCTTCATCAAATCACAAACCATAAACATTGTTCCATTTTCTCTTTTACACTGAGTCTCCTACTGAATCCATATCATCCGAAGAGAGTGGGCGATACAGGTCCTGTAAGATGAAGTGCAGTATAGATTTGTTTATTGTGTTTGATTTGTTGCACTGTAACTGTCTTATATTCTTTTGGTTACTGTGGACCAGAAGACATTGTTTAACATAAAGTACACATGTTCTATATACTCATATTTTTGTCTTAATGTCATACTATTATTTTTTAATCAACAAATAAATGGTTAGTAAATAAAGCTGAAGTTTCAATGTACAACATATTCTATGAGGCAATTATTTTTTCCTTTGATTCTTTCCAATTAAACACTATTAAAACAATATTTTTCTGTTCTGGACAGTCTCCTGATGGTTTGGAAACTTGGAAATACAAATTTAACCTTAAAGGGAATGTATTTCCCTTTTTGCTGTTTTGCAAACAGCGGTAGTAAAGTAAGGGTTTACCTTATATAAGGTAATAAAAACTTGCTACCCGTTGGTGATATAGCATGGATCCAGCAACATTTGAGCCCTGGAATGCTGACGCTGAACATGGCCGTTACCTATATTGTACTGACAAATGGTACCTCTTTTCCACAGTTTTTCTGTGTCAGTGTGTATGTATAAAAAGATAGCGTGCTTTACATTTATCCCCCTGTCACTACCTCTTTCTGATGGTAGCCAAGCAACCAGCTCATGACAGCAGAGGGAGAGTCTGAGTGTACAGATCCACTTCATTCTTTCAGCACACACTCTAAGCATCCTCTGACGGATCAGATAATCCTCAAATGCCAGAGGTGTTAGGGTATGATACCTTGCCCTCTCCCACGTACACATCACAACAATCCTTGTCAAGAGACACTGTAGCACAGAATGAAAAAGAAAGTTCAGAAAAGAGAAGTGATAGAGGACAGGGCACTGTCTTTTTAAGGTGAATTAAGCATAACTGAGGGTTTAGAGGGGTTCTGAGCAGGCATATGCCCAGCACATCTCATAGGCATTCTCTGATATCTTTAAGGTGTTTTGGGGGATCTTTTCAATATAGAACATATGAACAAAATACAGCAAAAAAACCTGTAAGACAAAATACAAGAACACATGAGAAGGAGAATGTGGATGGAGCCAGCTTTAGGGTTGACCTTGGTTGTGTTTGGTTTCTTTTTTTTTGCAGGAAGATAACTGAGACAAGAAATTAACAATTATGAAAGCTATACTAAAAAAAAAGTACCAGCTAAAATGAATGCTTCACAAATTTCAAAATTACAAGGGTCTGAATAATCTTTGCAGGTTTATATTTTATTTGCAGGCATGATGTAAAAGGGATTTAAGTCCCTTAAAGGGGGTTTTGATTCCCTAGAATGCTTATTCTGTATGTATTCTGCCAATGGGTGTGCATACACACAGTAGGAGATACGTTAGACTGGCAGAGTGAAAATCAGATTTTAAATACATTTCTATTTTGTTGAGAACAATCCAGACGAGAGAAGAATTTTAAACAGACAAGACCATCTTCTTCTGAATACTAATGAGTTGGTTAATTATTAAAATTTCTTTTGAGCGCATACAGTTTGGGAATTTCTAATATATAGTAAAGAAAAAAAATCTTTTGATTTGCTAGAGAGGGTAGCACCCCAAACTTTTGAATAGTATCTCCCAGGTGACTGTCTTTGCCTCTGAATATGAAAAGATATACACTGAGAACTGACAGAAAAGATATTTCTGACTTTTAACATTTAGAGGATACTTTCATGTTTATTTTAATAACTCTATGGTTGTTTAAATGCAAAATTATGCACAAGATTTCAGTGTCATTTTCTCTGCTTTTTCATCTGCTTTTAAATACTTGAAACTTTTTAAAAGTTTTCCTTTCCAAAAGAATTTTTTTGCCTACCATTAGCCAAAGAGCTGTATTTCTGGAAAACAGGAGGAGAATCTATTTATTATTTTGCTTAGAAAAAAATTCCTGAATGAATTAGACTTCTTGCCATATACAACTCAAAAAACCCTTATATACGTGGAATTCGAGTTATTTGTCTGAATAGTCAAAAGGTGTCTTAAATCTAATTTTTTATTATTCTATAGGTTGTAACCTCTAGGGAAGTAGAAAAATATTTAAAATAATGACCAGTAACAGAAAATCAGGTACAAATTACAAAATGTGTCCACCTTAATTGAAATAATAACTGATTAAAAGACAGTGGGAAAATAAGCTCAAAAACTATTACAAAAGCTAGTTAAATAAAATGTTGGGCTTGGAATCATGTATATTTATTGTTATAATTGCCATGTCACCTTTTCTGAGTCTGCATCATTAACTGCTGTCTGTTGGAAATACATATGTGTGCAATACAATAACTCTACTTCAAGTGCTAAAAACATGAATTTCAAATGTTTTAAGCTTCTGTAAAAAACCCATAATGACATACATAACAATTTAAAACAAGAACCTTAATTTCCTATTTAAAAGTACATATGAAGAAATAATTAAACTAAAAGAAAGCATAACTATAGCACACTATAGTTAACTATAGTTAAAATACTCAGAAACTGAAAACTGGTTGATAGTTAGCTCAGATAGCTGATAAATTGTTCCTAGTTCACTTTCAACTCCATGTATTACACCCATGAAATTAATCTTTAAAGTCTTACTTTCCTCAAATACAAAAAGAACTTCACAGAAGATTATAAAAAAATATCTTTCCCTGATTTCTGATTTTCTGGAACCAACTCAGCCATATACATATGCAAGAGAGAAAAAATAAACTTTATCTTTTTATATTCTAGCTTCTGAGAGTAGAAAATTTTATCTGAAGGATTACAAAAGTACTGTTTTCACAAGTATGTACCACACCAGCATTTTTGGCTTTTTTTTAATACCAATAGAAAGCCTTCCATCAAAGGCCAGAATTTATTTTTTTAAGAAGGCGAGCGATGAAATGTCAGTAAGTAAGTTGATTAATCCCTGTTTTAAGTTGCCTAATGCACTCCACTATTTTCAGGGAGAAATTCCTCAGTTTATGAAATTATCTTGCTTTTGTGCCTCTGAATTCAGAAGCATGACTTCTCACCTGTACTTTCCAGGAAAAACACTGGTAGTCTGCCTAGACTCCTCAGCACTGTGACATCCCAAGCCTAAAGTCCCCCATATCACTTGGATGAGGATGCTGAAGAGCTGATTGATTTGTTATGTCAAGGGGAACCAGGCTATGCTAGAGTAAATGTTCCCTATCGCCTTCCAGACCCAGTACCTATCACTGGTACCCCACATACCTGATGATATGAGAGCACTACTCTAACTACACAGAGAGAGGTGCAGAAAAACCCAGATTACACAGCTGAGATGCATTATTTCAGTTCTAAAGCAGTAGCTCCCTCAAACTCCAGGTAAAGAGAAAAAGCCAGACCCGCCAGAAGCCCAGCCATCACTCTCAACCCCCGACTGTGGCTCTAGCAGCCAACACTCTTCTTTTGAGGCAGGAATACCTCACCTCTCAACACCGGGGACAAGATGGGCACTTAAATCAATCTCCTCTTCTCTCCTCTATGTCTATCACATGGTACCAGCGTTTAACAACCTCCTAGGGAATAAACTTCCTCCTGTAGCTGGTTTGTCAGCCCCGTAGCTGAAGCCAATGAAGACAAAGCAAAATGGTTTGGGCTCAAATTTGGTTTATGACAATATGGTACCTAAAATAACTTGTCCTTTGAATAAAATTTAAATGGCAACACACAAAAGATGGTACTTAAAGTAAAGAGAACATAATTTATACTGCTAACAATAAAATTACGACTAGTAAGCACTGTTTAATACCTGTTTTACTAATTGGAATTATAACCTTTATAATTATATTATTTATATTATATGTTATGTTATATTATTTATGGGCTTTATTTAAGTACTATGTTATTTATAATAAAATTATAACTTTTAATGACACAATCATGCTTTTTACACTGAACTTCTAGCTCATTCACTTTGCAAGTTAAACATGAAAGTAGATGAAATAAATTCTCAGGCCAAGTGTAAAGTTTCCATCCCTGAACTTCAGAGAAGTTGATTTTGTAACCGAAATAATATTATTGCAATGCATTATACATGATTGCAATCTATTTTTACACGAATGTGTTCCATGTTTCATCAGGTAAAAAAATAAATCTGGCTAAAATAAAGCCAGACAAGCATGAAACATCCCCTACGGAGGTCATGGGTCTGAATATGAATATCCGAGAACAGAATTCAACTCTTTAACAATGTCTTATCTCTCCTGTAGTTTGCTTCAATATTTATTTTCTATACAGTTAGCAATCTGATTATGTTACCATTACACAGCCTTTTACATCCAAATACTGCCACTAGGTGATCCTGTTACACTTACAAGTAAAAACAAGCCCATCTGTTCTCCTCTTCACATTTGAAAGTCAGAAACCTTGTGGCTAGAAACCCCTTGTGTCTAATGGTGCTGACCACATGGATCCCACTCACACATCCACAAACATTAACAGAAAAACATTTCTTTACTGTGAAGAGAGAAGCATCAGTGGTGAGAAAGCAAGCTTAGGAAAGTTACCAATGAAAAGAAACAGCCTTACAGCAAATGCAAATCCAATGTATACTGGTATCATCCATTTAAACAGACGCCCTCACATCACCAATGTATAATTCATTTGGAAGACTCTTTGTTCCCTCTTCAGTGACTTATTTATGATTCATTACAAGCTTGAGAGTAAGAACAAGCAGGTGTGGAAGACATTACAGTCAAGAAGATTTTAGTACCATCCTACCCAACTGGAACTTGCATCTTTACTCTCTGTGTATGAGATGATGAAAAGCGTGACACTACCCTGAGGTTTTAAGCTGCCGCTCACTGGCTACCTCTATACTGCAAGATGACAGTCGGCTTCCATAGCTATAGATAGCAGAAACCCATAGCTGTATCCCAGCCGCAGGTAAGACCTGGGCATGCATAATTCCTCAGCTCCCTGGTATGCATCAGATATGAAGAAGGGTCCACAGACTAGAAGGGAATTGTTTGTATTACAGATATTCCTGATCTGGATATCTGGAGAATCGAGTCTACAGTGGTCCCCAAACTCAAGCAAGGCCAATTTTGTATGTAATGCTCTTATTTTGAGAGACACAAATTATGTCTTTCTTTACTTAAAAACTGAAAAGGCAGAAAATGCATGTGTTCAAACTGTGTTTATACACAGGTCTGAGATACAGAGTACTGCCTTAGGGAAAGTTTCATTGAGAACTGATTACAGTTTAGAAAATAGCAGAAGAGAAGATACATAGACATCTGCCCTACTGCTTTTGAACAGATACAATTAATTAAATCAGCACATGGAGCCTTTTGGGTTGAAGGAGTAATATTTCATCAGAAGGTTCCAACAGTAACATAGGTACTACCTTAATTCTGGATGCTTAGGGATATTTTAGATGCCTCCATACATGATAACTAACCCACAGCTACTACCAACTCTCATCCAGGAAAGTGACTGACAGGTCTTACGTTTCCTTGGTACTGATAGTATCTTCACTGCACAAGTCTCTGATATCACAACTAAATTCCACAGTGCATTCTTTCACCTTGTTTCAAAATCAAAGCGATTTGAAGGTTGTTGCAAGTGACACAATGCCCATGGCAGTTAGGAACCAAAAATATGTCTTTGACGATGTGAACATTTCCTTCTAGTTGTGAAATGTTTGGAAAAAGGAAGTTAAACAAACACACAAAAAGTTCTTAAAAAAGGAGAGAGACAACCCCTGTTTTTCCCCTCAAGGATAAACCGGTTCCCAGCACACTTAGTATTTTGACAGACACAGAACAGTTGCATTCCACTGTGGTGTTTTACAAACACATCAAGGACTGTATAGCCAAGCTCTTCCACCCTATGGCTCTACTCACACACACACAAGGAATTAGAGGGGAGAAGGCTATTGGATAATGGCTAAGCTGGATTCTCTCCAGCCATGCTCAGAAATCAGCTTCCTTATTTCCTTACCCTCTGTTTCCGTAGGCTTCCTGGGCTGGTGGGAGATGGGCTTGGAGACTTCCCAGAGCGGGGAGTAGAAAGCTGGCTACCAGGGGTTCCATTCACTAAAAGGACAAGAAATTGAAAAAATAAATAGAAGGCATTATTAAAGGAAAAAAAATATAAAAATTTCTTTTTGCATTCTTGTTGAACAGATTAATTCGCTTTTGTTTAATGTTTCAAGCATTGTCACTTTTGTGTAATTCATAAAAGAAATGTTTCCTTAGAGTTTTAGCTCATGAAGACAATCTTTATGTGGAGTGAAAGCAAATAATCCACAAACCTGGAAAGACTTTAGTCAATGGCAGAGAACATGATCATGTTTTCTCATATTGCATTATTCCTGTACTTGAAAGTGATGGGGAACGAGCTGCTATGTTAACCTTAAAAGACACTTGCGATATATAAACCTTTTCATTCCATTTAGCTATGGCTTGAAGTGTTGCCTACTAAAAATAATACAGTATTGCTTGCAAGAACAAATCAGCTGCTTGCTTTTCCTCACTCATTCATTTAAAGAGATTTTTTTGCAATACTATCTGACCCAAACATTACCTTAGACTTAACCCAGAAGGGCTTTCTAGAGGTAATAAATTGGATATAACTCCTCCAGTCTGACCTACAGGAAGGCACCACTTTCTCAAATAAGTAAGTTTCTTCATATATCTCAGTGTCTATCTTTTTAGAAGCATCTTCACATGCATACGACGTTATCCAGTAAATTAACAAAACAATACCAGTAGAGGACAGAATTCTACTACAAAGTAATCACACAAGCGGCTATCAATAATATTCACACAGAAGCACTGATAGAAACACCACAAAGCGTGTACCACATATACATGTAAATATTCTTAAACAAGCAACTGTTATATCACGGTCCACATTTGCAAGCACCAGGATAAAAAGAATGAAAAATTAGAATCCCAGATTCTGAATCTTAGGAGAATGTTTACATAATTAGAATATCAATAAGTCATTTAACTTACCTTCTATGAGCTCTAACATGGACAAAATCCTACTGTTTAACCTGATAACAGCAAGCAGCAAAATTCCTGCTCTGTACTAAGCCAAGCTGTAGCCAAACTGAGAAGCAATGGGATTAGTTAAGGATAGCTGGGGCTGCTCACAGAGTGAGCTGAATGCGATGCAGGATTCATAAGCAGAAGCCTTTTCTGCGTAAGGCTGACGTCTTCAGAGCAGCAGTGGGAGGTGCAGGTGCTGTCTTAGGGCTACATCAAAGGTGTCAATTAAGCATAATGCTGCTGCTTCACAACGCTGAGCCACCACAACCCCCACTCTCTTTCCATGGAGCCCCAAAAGCCTAAGCAATTTTATGTGCTGTGCACTGAATCATAATGAGGTGCCTTTGGGGGCAATGTACCAAATGACTCATCCAAAAATCAAAATGACAATAATTCTTGTAAAACCTTGGCTGACTGGCAATCTAGCAAATGCTAATTCCTTTGGATAATATAGTAGGTATTTTTTAATAGACTCTTACTTTTTACATAACACATTGTTCTCACTGGTTAATACTGGGCCCACACATTATACGGAAGAAACATGTATACCTATCACACCACACACATCAATAAAACACATTATACTGCATGATAAATAATGACCACTTAATAGTGCTTAGGTTCTATGAGTGATCCAATCTCAACATCGCTTTGTGCAAGGCATTGTTTAAGACAAAAGAACTTATTGGATTTAAATAGGTTGCTTTTATAGTAAAGGATTTCACTCATATAGGCTTCAAATTCTCTTTATACAGAGGACAATGGTTTACACACATCAGCACTCATTCAAGTGCATGGGAGAATACACATGCACATATGTTTGTATGTATTTTCATACAAAATTCAGCAAAACATCCTATAGGTCTGGCCAATAATGACTAAAATAAAATTTATTATCAATACCATTGAAATAATTTAGAAAAAGAACAGGATGAGGACATTAAAAATGAGCTTTCTGGATTCTCAAACTTCTAAAGTTTTAAAAGGCTCCTCATAAAGAAATAAGGCATTATTTTGAAACTAATATTAAATTGCAGCTATTCGCACAGAGCTAGTCCTCAAGACTGCTGAGTAACAGCACCAATGCTTTGCCTTCTCTTTAAACCAAGAAGATACTCTCAGCTATTATTATAAGAAAATTTAAGATAACATACACTTCAATACACCTTGTAGCATTAGGTACCAGTTACTGTTCCTTACAGGTGGACCCCCTTCCCCATAACTGTCAGCATTATTTTTTCTTAGAATTATTATGGTAATTACTCTGTCCTGAAGACAAAGACTCAAGGCTACAAAGTGGAACCAGACAAATAGACGCAATAGTGTATTCAACTATTCATGCATACCATGTTGATGAGTATTTATTGGAATGAGAAAAAAAAGTACCATAAATCCTATAAACTACTTACTTGTCACCAAATTATCCAGAGTGTTTAGACTAAGCTCAAATGCTCTCCTCAACAACACTTTTAAAAAAGAAAATTGTGATAGTTTGCTTATGTTGGCCACCTGTAACATGTGAAATCAAGAGCACAATGGATCAGGAACCTCAGGAGATTTAAGTGAAGCTTACTCACCTCCTTACCCATATCCAAAATACAAAGGTGCTAAGTACCTAAAATGTGTACCATACAAGGACTCCCTATGGAGAGCTGTTTTGAAGCTCTAGACGTGGCAATTAGCACTGGAGATGAATTCCTCTCACCAGTCTTTACGTACCTCTTGTATTGGCTTCTACATCTGCAGTAGTTTTCTAGATCTTACTTTAACCAAGTTGGTATTGTAACATGAGCTGTATCAAAGCAACCATTTAAACTCGACCTGGTGAACAATCTACTAGGAGAATCCACTGCAGTGTAGACTTCCAAAGCTACAGAAGATGAATCCAAATCCACACACATAGAGGTTTAAGATACACTGGAGATGAGGCAAAATCATCAAAATTCTAGCCATCTGTTAATTTTGGTGGATTTCATTCCAAACACAGAACTCCATACATAAACTCTGATGAATGAAGACCATACGGAGTCTACATTAGGGAAAAGGTGATGTGGGTTCTATTCCCAACTCTCTGAATGCATCTGCATATACCATCTGTACCACTTGTCTACTTAAGGCTTTAAGTTTTGGCAGAATGAACTCTTGTACATGTTATGTTGTCTGTCTTCTGGATGCTCTGCACTTCTGGAGATATACACTACTATTACTACTGATACTACTAATGTAATCACTAAGACTGACATCACAACAGGAAAGACATGGTAATCCCTAATACTTTGCCAGTACATTCCAGGGGCTCTCCTTTTTTACGTTCTTATTTATGGCTTCCTGTCCTTGTGAGTCATTATACTGAATTTGCAAATAGAGGTGATATTAGGTGCTGTGTAGCAGAAAGGGACTGGAGTGATTCTGACCCCCTTGCTGAACTCCACTCACAGTCACCATTCTTATATAAGCTGTTCATGACCAACAAATGCCATTCATGCAGTTTGCTGCTCTTGGCAATAAATACATGAATAAAAGCTATAATATTTAATAATAACCCTAAATTGACCTAAAGTCTACTTCAAGGTGGAATGCATTTTGGTTGGAAACTGCGTTCCTGTCCAGTATCTGCACTGCACTTCTCACTGACTGATACAGCACATGTTACTATAGGGAACCTTGATGTAGATAAAGCCACATGAAGTTGGTAAATCACTGTTGTGATTAATCATGCTATTGAGTGAAGCAAAAGGTTACTTGTCACTTTTTATTCATGAAATGACAGGGGCCAGAGACTTCAGCGTAACACACAGTGACCTCCCATCATCTCATGAAAAAGATTTATCAGTTTAAAATTTCACAGGTGAAATATGTATTGAAAAGCTAAAACAGGGCTGCTCTGAGAAGATTTAAGCAGCCACTTAGCTGTGAACTCCTTTCCTTACTGTCCTTACTGTCCTCTCTCACTGAAGATGTGTAACAGGACCCGCCTTCATATTTGTTTTTCCGGCACCTGGCACACCCGTAAAGCTAGAAAACCCCACAAAATAGAACACTGAAGCTGGATACCAGGACCTACTGACATAAATGCAAAATAGGCTTTCATATGATAATATTTATAGACCAGTGAAAATGTTGCAAATAAAAAAGTACTTCAATGGCATTCCAATAAATAAATCTTTTTATTAAGTAATAAAAACAAAAAGTAAGAAAAACTGAATTAAAGCATCAAGTGCCAATCTGAGACGCCACCAATACCACTGTACTGTATAAAAATAATACTTTCCTATAAAATGGCCTGTTGATGTGCTAGCATATTGTACTCTATAAAACATGTAGAGATGACTGTGTTTTAAAAAAGTGGCTTTCCAAACACAAAAGTACTTGTGAAGAAGAAAGAGGAGACTGAGGGAAAGGAGGAGTGCAGGCTTTTTTTTTTTAGCCACAAGTTAACCTAAAAATTATTTACAGAAGTCACAGCATGCGTAGGTCATATTCAGCAACTGTTAGCTAGAAAATGCTGATGTGAGATCATTGATTGCCACAATTACATCTGTAGGTTTTCACTGTCCTTTCCAAAACATTTTTGTCTCAGTAAGATTATGTGTTTACAAAGTAGTTAGGGAATAAATCATACCTTGCCTTTTCGTTCCTTCTTCTTTTGTATTCTACTTGTATACATTGTGTCATTTTTGTCTTCACATCAAAAGACAGTGTACAGCGCACCATAAAGTCAAGTGCCCTCAGTACGACTCCCCAGTAAAGACAAGGCTTTATTGGTTCTACCCTGCCATGCAACTTGGTTGAGAAAAAAACCCTAAAAACCAGTACTGCATTCATTTTAACTGGTGCTAAACTGTCCTTTTTACATTCAATCTTTTCTAGAGTTTACGTCAAGAAGTTAAGCAAAGAAAAGAACATCTTTCTGCCACTGTAGACAAAGCTTGAAAGACCCACACAGAGCTTTCACCTGATCAACAGATCAACAAATTAGAAATGTCAACAGACAGGATCACCTTCAGGTCAGGTTTACATTCTTCATCCCAGCAGCCACCAATACTTGAGTCTCTGTAAGTCACTGGTACATGTGGTATCACACAATGTAACCCAGGCAGTGCAGAGCTCAGCAGGGGCTGTAGCCCCTAAACGTGTTCAACCACTACAGTGTCAGTACAATATAGCGCTTCCACCTCAACCCGAAGTTAGCCATGCCTGCACTACCGAGAAGTGCTGCAGACACACAGATATTGCAGATGTATCTTATACCTCAGAAGAAATGAGACTGCCTTGAAAATGCAGTTCCCTGGAATACACTAGTATTTGTTTTTTCTGCAGTCTCAGAAGGTGGGTACGAGCCTCTTAGATTTTTTCCCTCTGCACTTCAGCTGATATCTATGATCTTGGCTGCTAATTTCATGTAGTACTTAATCGAGAGAGCATCTAAATGTACGTAAGATTAATGAAAATATTTTTAACTGTTTTGCCTATTTAGAAAGACTAGGATTCTCAAATCAATCCGTGTGAACAGACTACCAATTCTGAGCATTTTTCTTTATTCAGGGTTTAACTTTTTAATCCTTTAAGAGGGCTAAACTGTTCAGTCTAACCAAATCTATTTCTCTTACCCACTCTTAATTTTTGTAACAGGGTACAAAATGATAAAACCTAATGTTTTAATGATTTGTATCAAATACAAACACCATAAATAAAAAATTAAAAGGAAGCCATGATCAAAGCAAAAATCTCTGGAAATCCTTGGTTCTGCAGTATGACTCCATCACTCCCGTGGGTTTGTACTCGTGGCTTCAGGAAAATTTTGCTTCAGCATATTTATTACAAAATCTGTCAGCTGAATACCTATAACAGCGTGAATAAAAACATGTGACCTCGCCAAAGACAATACGATACATCATGTTCCTTCATTTGGGATACAAAAGATGTTCTTGAGTCAGGTGGTTGAAGAAGGGTTGTTTCTGAATAACAGCCTAAGGATGAACTACCAAAATAAATGAAAACATACTTTATTGCAGAGGAACGCCTCTACCTCTTTTTTTCCAACTTTTTAGCAGAGAAAAGCACAAGCATCTGATCTAGAGAATCTTTCAATAAGGTCCAATTTCCATTCCTAAACCACTTCTTTCTTTGGGGAATATCTACAATTTTGATCAGGGTTTAGTTTGACATGCAGGTTCACAATTTCTTTACCCAGGTACAATTTAAAAAAAAACCAAAAAACAACAAATAGTCCTTGGTAATATGACCTACTCTATCCATTCTTCACATATGTTCCCTTTGTCATCCAGAACAGGTATGTATCAACCCAGTTATTTGAAAGGTACAATTTACAATAAATAAATCAAACTCCTAAATAACTTCCAAGCATCTGAAATATTCTGAGTGATAATTTGAAAGGAACAGGAGATTGCTCAGAGAGGAGAAGAAGTAAGGTACTCAACCTGAAAAAAAAAAAAGTAGCTACTTTTGATGAGACCAGGTCCTGAAAATTACAGTGGGAATTTTAGAAGCTAAACCAGAGTTCACTTAAATGAAGTATCTTTCTTTAATTTAGTGGACCAAGGGTACAGCAGCTTCAGTCATCTCCTGCTGCACTTGATTTGATTAAAAATAATGATCATGAAGAAGAGCTGTTTTCTCTGAATCTGTTAACTCTTCACCCACACTGAGTCAGCCACCAATAGTGTTAATTGGCAGCTGGACAGAAGTTGACAGCTACTGAATAGCCATCAGACTCCGATAGTTTTCAGTCACCAGTAACAGGCTGACCACCAACGCAGTCTCATTGAAATTAAACAACACTTTTATGATGCTCTTTTCTGAATACTATTTGATGCTGACAAAAACACATCCAAGTGTTCTACAGGCTTTAAGAAGACATCAGAAAATCAAATAGAGGTAGGATTATCTACTGCACTTGGAACCAGACTTCAGCCCTCTGCCTGCCCAGGAGGTCACACTACCTTTCTCTACTTTTCTTCTTTGCCTTGTTCCCTGCTTCTCTTCCCTATTTAGACTGAAAGCCTTTTGAAGCAGACAAAATTTCAAATGAATTTGTAAAAAAACAGAAAGCAATCCCCCTGCAGTGAGATTTCTGTCTCGTAGTACTGTTTTGAAACACTGTTAGATGTAAATAAAAAACTGAAGAAAACATAATAATGGAGAAGTCAGCCCTTACCACACATCTTCCAAGCTTGCATGTACTCCTGTAAGAAAAAAGTATTCTGTGTTTTTATACAAAAATAGGATGCATCTGCTCGCAGGAGCCCGGGAGGCTACCAGGAAAATATAAACACATTGAACATATGCTTTTCTATCAAAAAAAAAAGAGAAAAAGCAATGATGAAGGAAGGTGTACACTACCTATGGAAAAACATACGTTCCTCTGAAATATGCCAAGAAATGGTATAAAGGCAGATGCAGTCTTTTTGCTCACTGTAGACTGTATAGCTCAAGAAATAATGGGGAGCATGTGTTTCCCATTCCCTTACAGACTGATGCATGTTACCTTGCCCTCAGTTAACCAGAACACAGATTTGAACCTGTGTGGCCCTGGTTTTGATAAAGGTCTTTCCCTGCAACCCTGCAGCCTGCTTGCCACTCACAGGTCCCCCCCTTTGCCCCATGCTGTGGTGGCAGTTTAACCTAGTGCCTGTGGGATAGTGTTTTTTATCCTATTGCTCCTATGCTGTTATTCCCATGGCCATCTACCTGCAAAGCCTGAAAGTCCTGTTATGGTAGATTCTGTATAGAGCTTTCAGGCTTGCCAAGAAGGCTGCCTTTACAGGTGATGGAGAGAAATAGGCACCTCCAAAGTATGAAAGTTATCTAATTGCCTTGGNGCAGCCTGCTTGCCACTCACAGGTCCCCCCCTTTGCCCCATGCTGTGGTGGCAGTTTAACCTAGTGCCTGTGGGATAGTGTTTTTTATCCTATTGCTCCTATGCTGTTATTCCCATGGC
>VYXB01004097.1:208194-241521 GCA_013397135.1 Pachyramphus minor | reverse complement strand
CGCAAAGATAAAGAATCACTGTTCAAATTTTAGTTGTACTTGATCATTCATTGTTCTGGCATATTCCATGGATTTTTATTTTGCTTATTTTCTACCTGCCTGTATACTCACTTGTATTTTTGTAGTGTATGTTTTTGGACCTGCCTAACAAAATTTAATGAAGGTGATGATGATGATAACATTAATCATCAGGTATATAAAATTATTTCTTCCTGACTCTTTTCTTGCCTGTGTCTTCCTCCTNTCCTCCTGGTTTTCATTCTTTATGACAACTATTACCTGCGGTCTGTTGACCCTGGCCGGACACCAGGTGTCCACCAAAGCCCTCCTCAGCTGGAGAGAGGAGGGAAAATATATGAAAGGCCCAAGGGCCAAGAGAGGGACAGGGAGGAACCACTCACTAATTACCATCACAGGCAAAAGAGGCTTGACTTTGGGAAATTTAAACTTGGAAAGTCAATTAAATCAGAGGTCATGGCTTGGCTTCACNGGGCTCCTCTCTTGCGGCAACCAGTGGCGAGTTCACCACAGAGCACGATCTTAGGGAGGCAGTGGTCCTTCATCCTGGAGACGTACCCTGCCCAATGCAGCTCTGTTCTCAGCAGCATGGCCTCGATAGTTGTGACTGCAGCCTGTTCAAGAACAGATGTATTGGTCACATAATCTGTGCAGTGGATATTGAGGATTTTACGGAGGCAGCATTGATGGAACTGTTCTAGGAGTCGCAGGTGGTGGCGGTAAATGACCCATGAAAATCAGAGGTAGGATAATGAGAAATAAAACCTAATATTAAAACACCTTCCTACCAGCTCTGCTTGCTTCCTGGGCTTGAATTTATTCTTGATTCTCTACCTCATCCCCTCCAGCACCACAGGAGGAGAGGTATGGGGGCTGGAGTCAGTTAGTCAAAAGTCTCTGATGCTCTTTTCTCCTCAGAAGGACACCTCACACTCAGCATCTGCTCCAGTGTGGGATCCCCCCCACAGGAGACAGTCCATGAATTCTCCAATGTGAATCCTTCTCACAGGCTGTAGTTCTTTATAAACTGCTCCAGAGGGGGTCCCCTCCATAGGTGCCATTCTTCAGGAACAGGCTGCTCCGGTGTGAGCCCCCCACAAGGTCACAAGTCCTCCCAGCAAACCTGCTCCAGTGTGGGCTGCCCAAAGAGCCACAGGCTCCTTCAGGCATACACCTCTTCAAGATGAAGTCCTTCGAGCACTGCAGGCAAATCTCTGCTCTAGGCCTGAAGCACCTCCCCTCTTCACTTCTTCACTGACCTTGGTGTTTGCAGAGTTGTTCCTTTCCCATATCCTCGCTCCACTCTTCTCTGGCTGAAGTTTGCTTCTGTGCACTGACCTTTCCTTCTGAAATGTCATCCCAGAGCTGCTACCACTGTTGCTGCTGAGCTTGGCCTTGGTCAGCGTAGGTCCATCTTTGAGCTGGCTGGCATTGATGACACCGAGGAAGCTTCTCACAGCACCTACCTCTGTAACCCTCCCCACCTACCAAAACCTTGCCATGAAAACCCAGTACACTACTTCTATGGTGTAATGGGTTGAGTTGGAAGGGATGCCGAAACTGAAAACAAAACACTGTTGAAAGCAAACGGGAACCCGAGAGGAAAGAGAATGATAAAAGGATGCCACACCCTCCTCACTCAGGTGTCACAAAGGAAGATATATTACCCACTCCAAATATCAGAAGGTTCTCTACAGCAGCTGCGTCTCTCAGAGCGGAGATGGCTCATACGGGCAGGCGTCCCTGCTATAAACAAATGGTCCTTCGTGTGAAGCGCAAAACCTCTCACAGAACTACCTCAACTGCTTTTATACTATTAGCTGATTGCATCTGTCCCAGCAGGTGTGACCAGCACCACCAGGAGAGAGGTTCTCAGAGCACCCCCTTGATTATGTAAGGATGCCCCAATTGCGCATGTGCGGGTACTCCGGAAATCCCCTCGTGCATGCGCAGTTCATCTTCGGGGGTCCATCTATCTGGGTCTGGGGGTTTACTTCATCCTCCTCCTCTTCAGTTTCTCCTCTAAATGACCTCTACAGACAATGAACCAATCATAGAACACCAATTAAGACAGTTTATACAAGAAGATCTTTCCTCAAGGCTAAAGCTCCCATTTATCAGTGAACTTGGCAGGCAAAGAACAAAACTTTCGCAGGTAGCTGGGGCGAAACACAGACCAGAAGAGAAAATATCAACATATATATATGTTGATACCCAATATATATGGTATTAAGAGTTTATTCTGAGAAAGAAAAAGCTTGACTGACTGAACAGTCTGTTCTTTCAAGAGTTGGTTTAATGTTATGTAAATGCAGGTGTTTGACAAAGAATTGTGAATAACAACAGCAGAAAACTAGCAAAAAAATACCGTGAGGAAGGTGGGGAGAAAATTGTTGTGCAAACCCTGGTTAAGCTTAAACATAAAAAAAAAAAGTCATTATAACCTCCTCCTAGCTGGAAGTTGAAGTGGTCCCAGCCTTGAGGTAAGAGGGTAACGTTGGTTTTACAAGCAAGATGTAAATGTAGTGCACACAATATGCAAGTAAAAGGAAGCACAGCTTAATGGTAGAGAAAGTTTGTCTGGAAAAAACAGATATGTGCTTTTTAATGTGAACAGCTTGGAAATAACTTCTGCCTTCCTCCACAAACTCTATCTTTCTTGTTGCATCATGGCTTCAGCAGCATCATCAGGACAATGCAAAGGGCTGTCAATAATTAAAGCACTTAAATATGCATGTCCAACCAAAACCTTTAGATTATAGTGAAGCTTGACAAATTTCTACTCTTTGGTTTATCAAAGGGTAAATGCAATTATTTTTGAACAGGCAAAGTGACACTGTTGTTAATGTAACAATAAGTTAATGACATAACACTATTGCATTAGGGAAAAGAAATCATAGTCTTTAAGTAGAAACTACAACAATGAACAAAAGTCTTAGACTAAAACAAAGGGATAAATTTTTAAATTAAACACTAAGGGAGTATTTCTGTTTGTAATAAAACTGAATTGATAGCATCCATTTTTTGGTGAAAATTTGTTCATAACCTGATGTGTCTTTGAGTTAGCAATGAAGAAATTTCCATCCTTAATATTCAACTGTGAAAATTTTTGCACATATTAGTTTAAAATAGTTTACATCTAATAGCAAATGCAATCCTTAAAGTGGAAATTCAGTGCTTTCCTGTTATTCAAAGTGTGGCCTCTTAGGTTTTTTCATTTCTTTGCTGAGCTGTTTCAGAATGGGTACCATCAGGCTGTGACAATGACTTAGAAACACTGGTATTGATATAAATAGGTAGTAGGAACTTAGTGGGAACTGACTGAATGGTTTTTCTTAATCATCATTTTCATTCTCGTCCCAATGAGACACTGTTTCCCAGGAATGTTGTCTGGACAAGTCACTGAAGGGATTTAAAACATGTTTATGTACTATAAAGATGTACTCTGCAACACGTCTGTAGATCATAATTAATTGCTTTTCATCTATCAGATTTTATTTCAGTGTTTTGAGCTAGTAGTATTCTTGTTACCACCCTTAGGACAAGTGTACCATGAAGTATCCTCGTGCAGCACCTGAGTGGTCCCCTCCCCCTGCCCCCCCCAGTTCTCCTTTGATAGGGAGTAGGAAAAGTTGTCAAATTGACACTGAACATTGTTAGTGATTTGGTTTACTCTTCATAAACTGTTAAGGAACTGAGTACAGCATTTGACACTAAATCAGGTGACTGAGTGATACTTTCAAAAACCAGGAATTGCCTGTGTAATTGCCTCAGAAGAGATTTTATATGCTACACATGCCTCTGGCAGCACAGAATCCATTATTTTCAAATGAAATTCTACCTCCTCCCTTGGTTTCAATGGTAAAATAACACCTTGTTTAACCAAGTAAGTAAGCACAGCAGTTCCACTGGAAACAAAGATCCATGTAGGTTATTTAAAAGGCTTGCTATAGGTGCACGACATGCTCTGGTTTATACCTCTGCGGTGCGAAAGCACCGACAAGAAATCAAGAACTTGACTTTATCTTTTGCCATTGCTTTGCAGAAAATTTGACTGTTACAGTAATAGATTTTTAATTACCCTTTTGGCTCTGTGATAACATGATAATTAGTATTTATGACAGAAACATGGAAGACAATTATGCAACATGAATTATTCATAAAAGTGATGTTACTGCTTGATGAAAAAGTAATAGATCCAGGATTTTGTTACCTGAAGGAAGTTTGCAGATAATTCATCCTGTGACTAAGCTGTTGTACATCTGTCTGAATCATGAATATCAGAACTTGTCTAAACAGTTCCAGTGTTCTGAAAATGTCAGTGTCTCTGTCTTAGCATTAGTGCTTTGTGTAAAGCTGCTATTTATGTTATGGTCTATAAAATCCTGTATTAAAATGTGAGGAAGGAATCCTAAAGCCTGGTTAAAGTTTTCCTCATGATTTATGTTGCAGTTCCATGCTAAAAGAGTCTGGCAAATTCAGTCCTTTTAGAGTGTCTTTCTTCTTGACTCCTTTCTCCACAGTAAGGCAAAATTGTGATTTTGTTAATGGGTTGTTCATTCCCAAAGGAGGTAATTTTCTGCCTTCTAAGGGATTGTTTGAATCATTTTGTGTTATGCTACCTTTTCTTCAATGTAAGGTGGTGTACTTATGCAGTCATAGCCACCCACATCGATGGTGTCTGCAGTTTGTAGTTTATAAGAACGGTGATCAATCCTTTTCTGAGAAAACTGTGGGTTTATGTCTGCCCGCACAAACGATAACAAAATGAATTTGTATCCAATTTTTATGAGTCATAATAGAAACAACCATTAATCAACGAAAGCGCCACTAGTCTGAAACATTCAATAATATTATCTTTTCTTGGCTGTTGGTTTCAATAGAGGAAGATGTTATGGACAGAGAGCCAGGGATGTGTATTTTGAATTGACAAGAGTTCCTGTTTATTATTTGTCCAAGAAATGTTGTGCAGGTAATGTGTACTGGGACACAATCAAGGAAATGGTGCTGTTTTTCTAAAAGTTTTTGGAATCAGAATAGATAACTGTGTCACAAAATGGAACATAGGAATGACGTCTCTAAAACTCGAAGTATTTGCTGTGAATTCTTATACTTGACCTGTGTTGTGTAAAAGGAAATTTCAAGGGACTACCTGTTTTACTTCTCTAAATTTCCTGCCTGCCCCAATGAAAAAAGATAATGTTTCTCAAGTGTGTTAATTTCTTTACCTTTGTCAAAGAAAATATCTGCTAACAGAACTTCCAAGCTAATTTTAAACTTTTTTGTTTTTTTTTCTTTCAGGTTTTGTGGAAATATAGAGTATTTAATAGCCAGTTTGTATGGAATGCATAGAGCGATGTGGCAGCTTTACTCGAGTCCTGATACAGTGCTGCTTTATGCTGACGGTAGAGAAGCAACAGCTGGGAGATATTCACAGAGATAAGATGAACTGATGCTTTGACAGAACATCTGAAGTGGAGAAGGGCCTAAGACACAATACCTGGTTGATATTTAAACTTTTTGTCTAGGCCTGTTCAAGTTTTGGACATGTAGATAAGTTCTGATTCAATTTTTTTAGTTGTGTGTGTTGCAGCCATAGGATTCCTAATGCACTTATTATTTATCTTACAGACTGGATCCCCAGTCAGCAGTCCTTCAACTTGCATTTCTGGATTATATATTTGAAAATTGTTTCCTTTGCAGTGAGCAGCTCTTAAAATACTAAATGATATTCATTCTTACTGTACTTTCTGTACATTTAGTGAAAGAGAACTGTATGGTGTCTGGAAAAAATAAAGAAGACACAGATTCACACATTGCAAAAAAATTTGTTCAAAAAGAATTATACCAAAGAAAATTGTGACTTACTTTTAAACTCTTCCACTGCTAAATATTCTAGCTTCCTAATATACAGCTAGGGTTTATTAGCAGTCTTAATGAAGTGCAGTAGACTTTCCAATCCATTAAGTAAATGTGAAAGGTATGATTTTACACAGTTGTTACATTGCAAAATCATTGCTAAATCTTGTTCTCAGCCCATTTCCTAAATATGGAAGCACTGAGATATCAGAGATAACTAAGGTTTCTGCAGATTGACTTGCTGATTCTAAGGTTTATCGGAAGAAATAGGCTAACTTTGCTGTATCAAAAATAGCTGAAGTCTTTGGTTGAATGTGTGACTTAAGTGTATCCCTTGTTTAAATGATTGAATGTAATGTGAAAAGTGTTTAGAATCAGGTTGATTCTAAAAAACCAGGTGATTATTAATACATGACTTTGGATGCTCATGTAAGACCCCAGTCCCAAAGCCACAAGCTTAACTGGGAGTATTACTTTTAAAAATATACAACATTCTAAAAGTTTTGCCTCATTAACTTTTGCAGAGCATTTGGTTCTTAATATTATGAGGTAGCCTAAAGAGAGAACACTGACACTCTTCCCAGAAGACTCTCTTAATTTTAGTAGGAAGTAAGGATTTTGGCAAAAGTTTAAAGAGGTAACATAAAACCAAGGTAGAGCATTCTACAAAGCACCACCCCAGCACACGCCAACCACCCACAACTCAGCAGAATCCAACCCAGTGGTTTTAAGTTACCTAAAATATTAAGTAAGAAAAGAGCAAAGAAAGAAATAGATCAAGAGAAAAGAAAAAAAGAGATTAAGAGAAGAAACAGGAGCAGAAAGAAAGAGAGAGAAAAAGGAGTAAAGAAAGAGAGAAATAAAAGAGACAATAATATTAAGAGAAAAACAGCCAGCACCAAAGAGTCCTATGGAAGTCTGGCTCTACGTGGCCATAGAAAGCTTCGGAGAAGAAAAAGCTATGGAGTGGTCAGTGAGCTCTGGCTTCCAGGCTGTCCTTTTGATTGACAGCTACTCCATGTGGGCTACTGAGTTCCAAGGCTGCCATGCATGTTCCGAGGCTGCCTTTCTGTACACACACATGAATTAGTTCTGACCTGATAATCAAACACTGCTCCAGCATCTCAGAGCTTTGAAGGGATTTCTTTTTTTCTAAACATTCAGACAGCACAAGAGCATAAAACTATACATAAAAATAATGGAATGGGAACGCAGAATAAAATTTGGCATGATTGACAGCAATTTCAGAGATTTCTGAGGCTGTTGAACAGCCTCCTAAGGAAACCATCTGGCATTGACAAGCAGTTTGGCACAGTGTTTGGCAGGGTAACGTTCATCACTTCTGAGCCTAATGACTCAATTTTGTTTCTTCTGTTTTACTAATAACATCATGTTCTCCTGCAAAAGTGAATGATGTCTGATCTCATTTACTGCCTTATGGTCAAATGAAAGTATATGCAAGAGTAGACTCTGAGCATTTGATAGACATAAGAAATCATGATTGACTTGAGACTCCGTCATACAGGGGTATCTGAAAGACTGGTTTTTAGCATGACATTTTCATGTCACACTAAAATTGGCATTTTTGCTAATGGGATAGAAAGCTTTTGCCATTCCAGCTCTGTGTGATGCCAGCAGCAGGTGGTAGATTCCACAGCACAAACTTACCAGCTCTACTGAATGGAGAAAAATGTTCTGAATAAGAAGCACGTGTCTGACCAACTTGTAAATCCTGTGCTTTTAATAAAAATATGTATACAATACAGGCAGTAGTTATGCAAATATATTTCTGATTTAGTATAAATCTCTTACTTTGAGGACAAATAATGTAAAATACAAATTGAAATTTACAAGAACTCGTAAGCCAATAAACATTCTGACTCTTTAATTTCTGTAGTTAAGAAGAGAAATGCTTTTACACTAGTCCAGTAGTTCCATATTAAAAGCTTGACTATTGTTTTGATAAGTCAGATTAGATCCCAGATTTCTGATTTTAAAAAATACCAGTTTCTCCCCTTTCCCCCATTGTTTTGTGCAGGAACTGTACTCACATAGTGACTTAAATTGTCACTGTAGTGTTCCCCAGCTAGGGGTTACCATTTGAGAGTGTTGCAATCCACGGCATTATTACATTAGATTTTAAGAGTGTCTTATTGATCCAGTGCCTGCTGTGTTCAATGCTTCTTGAGACCAGCGTGCAGTGATTAGAGTCTGCTCACTATTGCAGTGTCTTCATATTGCTAATGTCCTGTACTCTTCTCCACTAATGTGCGGTGCTGTTATGCCAGTCCTTAATTTTTAGACACTGATTTCATAATTAAACCAAGTGCCATGCAGAGACTATAACATTTGTCCTACCTGTCAAATCTCATTTTGTTTCCGGCAGCCACCCTAAATAAGAGTGGTGCAAGTGCTCTTAAACCCCGAGGATATCAAACAGAATTCAAGCTCCTCAGAGGTCATTTCCCTGCTAAAATGGATGGGCACTACTGTTACTGTTATTGTTATTCCAGGCTTTTAGATTAATCCATGAGGATTACAAATTAATATAAAATAAATAAATGAAAGCAGATTTTTTTTCCTTTGGTGTTTGTACCATCAGTTCTCAAAAAACTAAATCTCACACAAACATGTTCTTCAGGCTACACAAATAGTATCTTTAGAATATGGTTTATCTGAAGTTCAGTGTGTGTGAATTTATTTAAACTTTATTTTCTATGCAACCTGGCAGATAAATAATTCTTCCCTAAATAAACTGACTGTATCTTGGCTGAGGATAAAGAATAGGTCTGAAGGGGTGAAGTTTCAGGTTAAGAATCTTTTACTATTTGTTCTGAAATACACTTATTTAGATAAGCTCAGATATTCATGTCTCTAAGATATACAGAATAAGTTTTGATCAAATAAGGTGACAAACTATAAATATTTTAAACTGATTGAATTCTTATAAGAAACCAGAAAAAAAAAAAAAAAGTGTCTGAAATGTCAAGGAGGAATCCATTTTTCCCCCACTTAATTCAGTGTTTGGACAAACATCCCATTCTAATATAAATTTGTAGAATGTCCAGTGCAATTGTTGCCTCTGGGCCTGGCTGCAATTTAAATAATATGCTAACTGATAAAATCTTTATCAGCTTGATTTACATCATAATAGAGAAAGTTGTCTCCTGCTCACCAAATCTGGCTTGTTAAAGGCCAAATATGTTCAGTCACAGTGTGAAATTATTTCTGCTTACCTTTAGCAAATATACGTGGTTGAATTGTTCAAATGTACACAACAAATTAATTGTTCTCTTGGCATTCCAAAGTGGTTCTGAATATCTCCCAGAAAAATAAAAAAAGCCTACAATCTGAACGTGATTTATGTTTTTATGTCACTAGCACGATCTTGATAAATAGTTCTTATCTAAATATCTCGATAAATAGTTCAGTATATGGGTGGCTTCAGTGTGTTTTGGTTAGTTAATATTTCATATGTGAAACTTTTTTTTTTCTTAGGAAAGCAGATTGTGAACAACATAAGCAATTACCCAGTTGGGTCTAGCTGGCAGAATGAGGAGTTCTGCTGTCTTTCTTAGTCATCCCATTTGAACTGTCTGTTGAACAGTTGAAAATCTATTTATGGTGCTTCCTATCTCAAAGCTGCTGCCAAGTCTTTTCATCAGACATCTTTCAAACTCTCCTACTTTGATTGGTTTCTGAGCATTCTCTGCACTACAGCATACAACTTTCATTACAGAAAAGCCATTTTTGGCATAAAAAGAAACTCCTGCTGTTAACTGTCTTGGAAAACTCTTTAATGCTCAATTACATATGTTCAGACTTGGATTGAAATAAAATCTTCATGTTCCTGTTATGTAGACTCTGTTCTAAAACTGGAAGACATTGGCCATCCAGCCACTCTACTCATTATAATAAGACGAGCTTTTTTGTTTTCATGGACTCCTTTATAACACCAATTTACTTTGGGGGAAGTCAGCTCTGGACTGCAGGTTTTCTGACGGCCACTGAAATAATACTGGAATGTTACATACTACAAAAATAATGCAGAACTTTTACACAAAGGTCAGTTGGGTAATTTCAAGTTGTAGTCATCTTAGAAACATACACTTAAATAAATTGTTGAGTTGCAGGCTTTTGTTGTGGGGATTGCCTTAGCAAAACAATATACAATACCTGAGTAACATAACAATTTAAAAGGATCTTTCACTTGACCTATGGTTTGGTTGACAAAACAAGCCATAATTAAATGTCCTGTGACAGAAAGATGTAGTTTGTATGATTTCAACATGCCTAAGAGTGATAAAGGACTGTACACACTTTTCTTATGACCATTTAATGAACCTTCCTTGATCTTCCCAGAAATGACTGAAGGGTTTTATGTCAAAAGTCAGATGACTGCTAGAAAATATGCCAGCTATTAGCAGTAGGACTTGGAAAAGAATAGGTCAGCAAAACCTAGTTCATTTTCTAGGTGGTAAAAGCAAGATACACAGGTTAGCTCAATAAATATAAAACCAGTAGTTACATAATAATACACACCCTCATATTCCCCTATATGAAGTTTTTGTTGTATTTCTCTCCCTTATCCCTGTCTTACCTATAGCAATCTTGTTACTTATTAGTCCTACATTTATTACCAGTTTTTCAAGTAATATAATATTTGTATAATAGAACGGAATTAATTTGAAACTGCATGATGGTATTTTAGGAGAAAACTAGCAATGAGCTATGCAGAAAGAGGCAGAAAATACGCTTGAAATTTCTGTATGAACTGTGTATCTTGAGAGTCTAGTGGAAAATATGATTGTTAATTTTGTCTCTGATTTAATGGAGGAAGACTAAAACTTCAATGGAGGAAGACTAAAACTTCTTGCTATTGTCATGGAAGTCAAAACTTAATAGTGGTTAAAAACCACTGATAGGGTTTTTTTAGCTTTGTACTTAATAAAGTATTTAATTTTAAACATTAAACACTTAAACAAAAATATTTTGTTGTGCAGAACTATTTATGATAGTAAAGTGTTCAAAGACAAAGAAAATTGAAAAACAAACAGGCGAGTAGCTCTTTAAAGAAAATGAGAAAAAACATGGGATGAGAAATATGTAGAGTCAAAATGCAGAAGCAGAATTTTTAATAATTTGGAAAAACATGAAGGGGTGAGAAGAAAATGGAGAACAGATTGAAGGAGAAGAACAGCCTAAATATATTTTAATAGAAAAGTAAGATTCAGCAAGGCACTTGGTAAAGATAGAGTTTCTCAAGAAAACAGAAAGCCTGGGGGTAGTAACCAAAAGCATCACTGTCAATTGCAAATGACAGAAGCATCAAAAACAATTTCCTGCAAACATACAAGGAATGCATACTACAAAGAACCACCAGTTTGAATGAGTGGGTAATCTCCCTTTTAAGTCCCAGAAATTTGTAACTGTTTGCCATTTTAACTGTCAGAGTTGAGAGAGGGTTTTTTTGCCTTTGGAACTGAACTTGATGTTTCACCGTGCATACTTATGTCTTGAAGATCTTGGAATAGTTAAAGGGCAGTGGCTCCTGACTGTTAATAGATGACACATGAATAGGCTTCAATGTGTAAGAAAATATAATTGTTGGATCAACAGTCCAATATACTTTACACAGCCTTCTCTTGACTATTTTCCCTTCCCTGAAGAAAACTTGAACATATTTGGTCTTGTAGACGATGAGAATACTCATGAAAACTAGATATTCTCTGCAGAACAAAAATATTTG
The DNA here is from genome assembly GCA_013397135.1 of Pachyramphus minor. Lineage (NCBI taxonomy): Eukaryota > Metazoa > Chordata > Aves > Passeriformes > Tyrannidae > Pachyramphus > Pachyramphus minor. The sequence continues at coordinate 229,895 of VYXB01004097.1, read as the reverse complement.
TGGCAGTAAACCCTTGACATCCTTTCAGGGATGACATGGCATGGTGGTCAAGCTGGCCTGGAAAGTCAAATTCCCACTAATGTCTGGGAAATTCAGATTTGCAATCACTAGTAAAGGAAGGAAATAAGTGTAGGCACTTTGAATTCTGAGGATGGGTATGCTTCTGTAAGAGGGCAGAGTAAGCAATAAGTAAGATCTTTAGATAAAAGACTACATTTGTGACATAAATAAATTAAGAGAATGCATCTTAATGTCATCGTCATTGTTTTTGGAATTTATTTGAAAATCAAAGGTACTTTTGAGACTCATCAACATGAAAAATGACAGTGGCTTGTGCTGATTTCCTCCATGACATGGATTTTGGCAAAGTCTGTCATTCCTGACGTGGAAGAGACCCTTATGGGGGTATGAAGTGTCTAACCAGCTCTTCTTATAGCTTCATACTTGTGACTGAAGCAGTGTTCACTCTTATCACAAGGATCCACAAGCTATAGCCACCAAGGGATGTGGGCTATCGACAGGATTAACGCAGACCTTTTGCTATGGAAGACCCTTCCATTTTGTGGGAGCTTCCACCAGAAGGGACTGAGTGTGTGAAAAATCTTCAACAACTTTGTCACAGCAAATTATGAGGATTTTTGCTTCCTGATCACTTTTGTAGATGATCATGCAGGCAGATGAGCTTGATGTCTGGCCTTGGTTGTTTTTTTGCCAACAGATGGAAGCAGAGAACTCTGTAACTTCTCCAGGGTAAGAAGATAGGGTTTATAGTCATTTCCCCATCCTCATTTTGATGGCTTTTAACCTAATGCTAGCTTTTAGTCTTGATTATTATGACTTGCAGTAATTGAAAATGCAAAATGGAAGTACATTAATTGCAAAAGCAGAGTAAATTACCACCTTTTTACCTATACTTACAAATAGAAGAAGCTCACAGTTAAAACTCAGATTAATGCAGTTCTTAGGAGTACTGTATCATGACCTGAATAAATACAAGAAGACAAACTCATGCAACCAAATCGTCTGTAATAGATAATTTTCTTTAATATTTCCTAACTGGTCTTTGTGTTAGACAGGATCAAGATTTGTGTTTTGAACAGAGTGATTTACAATTGTCTACCAAAGGGGATTTACAATTGTCTACAAAATGAATGTCATACCTACAAGATTGAAGTCAGAATCCCTAGTCTTGCTTTTTTTCAATTCAGTATTAGATGGAAAAAATCATCACTTGTCTTCAAGATTTTTCCTGTCTTTAAATGGCAGGTGCTTGCTTATGTGAGCCTGTAGAAGATGATGGGTTTTAACTTTTTCCCCCACACATTCAGTGGTAGTTATATAAGATTTTCTGCCACTATACATGTGGTCTATTTGTGAAAAATATTTATTACAGGTCCTTCACCTGCATTATTTCCATTTTCCAAAAGTTGAACATCTTAGCAGTTTTCAGGTTCTAGAATATCCCTACACCTTCTCACAGAGGTCACGTTAAAGATGCTTGTCTCTTCAAGACAAAGACACAATCTATAGCTTACAGCATCGCAGGGCTGGAGGTCACCGGCAAATGTAAGTGTATACAGGGGCAGTGTCAGCATTTGGTTGTCCTGCTGCTGTTGGCCATCTGCCCTTGCCCAGTGCTGGAAACAGTGCTGGTGTGGGTGGACTTTGGTCCAAGCTGCTACGGGTCCTTCTGACCAGACCATAGTTGGGAAATTGAGAACAGGAATGGCAGATAAATAGCTAAATCTTCCCTTTATCTCAACTGCATATAACTAGGACAATCGGTTCTGCAATGCCTTCTGGCAGCTGATACTGCAGGAATTTATTTGATAATGAGTGGTTTTGGCACAATAATGATCTTTGGCTAGGAAAAGAAAATACGTATTTCAGTCAAGTTACGAACTAAATATTTAGCATTGCTTTAAGTTTTATGATCCAAGTACCGCAGAAATTCTGCCTTTCTAGTTAGTACCTTCAGCCTATTATACATTAAATGAAACAAAATCTGAATGTCAAAAATAAAACAACACCGTCAATATTTAAGCATGTGCCTGCTTCTGCAACTTCTTTTTACTCAAGAAAGTCCCATATTAAGTTTCTGAAAGATTTGGCAGACTGGATAGCAAATGAAAGACATATGATGGAAATGTAATGTCCACTACAGAGTAAAAGAATCTTTTTTTCTTATGCTTTCTTAAGATATCTAAATGTTTTTATTATTAGGCAGGAGCTACAGGGTGTGGATTTTTTTTTTGCTAATGTCATCTTTTCATGTTAAATGATGCAAAAATATATTCTGAAACCTGATGAACTGATTAAAAAAAGAAACTTAGGGGCAAGGCTTACTTATTAAATCAAGCAAATAATATCAGTTTCCTTGAATTAAGTATATAATGGATGCAACAAAATGGGAAGTGAAGCTGTTTAAAAAAAAAAAATTAGGTATTTCAGCATTGATACATATAGAATGATAAATAATTTTCCCAGGCTTTGGTATATTTCAGTTGAATTGCATGTTGCTAAGATTTGAATGTTTTATTCTATTTTTTTTCCATTATTATTCTTACCGCAGATGTCCACATTTCTCATGAAATCAGAAATGCTTAAAAAAGCTGTGAAAGAACTGAACTATATTCAGCTCATCTGTAATTAGAGAACTGAGAACCTCAGTTCTCCTACCTCAGGAATTTTAGTTTGTGACAAAAGACGAAAGGATAACACTGCTTTTCATAACCAATAAGATTTTAAAAAACACACACCAAAGTGTCTGAAAAACAATGCCTGGTTCAGAAAGTTGAAGTACGTAAAAGCTTAACATTAATGTTGCTGAAAACATCCTTATCTCTGAAAGTATTGTTCTTCTGTGTTTTTGTTTACCTCCAGTTCTGGGAAATGGGACAGAATGGAATTACATGCATCATGGTGGCAGAAGAGAGTTGCAGCTTTGTTAGAACAACACGTCAAAACCTGTTATTTCCAGATCATGAAACTCCTTAATATTCTGACCTTTTAATCTGGAGTTTACCAGCAAGCTGAAACGTTTCAATTTGTTAAAATACCGGAGAGATGGATTCCACAGTATTGAAACAATTTGGTTCAACATGTATCTCAATATGTATCTTTACTGAAATGGAAATGCAGGAGGTCACTGTTTACTCTTTGGGCATGTCCTGTTTGCCCGCCAGTCAGACAAAATCGGCTGTATTACACACTGGTGCTTTAGCCCAGAGGATGGGGTATCTGTAGGCTTGTGGAACCAAAGGCAGCACTTGAGGTTTAATAGTTAAACAGGTGGCATCATCAGCGCTGAGATGTGTTTTTCCTCCTGGTAGAGTTGCTATTCAGTGGAAATGGTTCTTTAGCAATGCAGGCACATACTGTAATTAACCGTAATGGCTGCATATAAAAGGCTGACTGCCTTTGCCTTTGTTGTGAGAATGGAGCTTGGGGCTTTCAGAGAAGTTACCATTAAATATTATGAAGTTGGGGAGTAATGGCACTTTAGAAACGCCCTTTATGTATTAAACAACAAACCAATGTGCATTAACAGTTGCTGACTAAAAAGACTGGGTAAAATAAATGCTATCCCAGTTTTACAAGAGGGACTGAAATACACAGTCTTGCCTAAAGCTATACACTGATTCTGTGACAGAGACAGCCCTTCCACTTCAGTGCTTTAATTGGAGGAACAAATCTCCATTTCGTCAAATGTAGGTTCACCTGAATCTCTTATAAGAGAAGAAAGAGGTTGATAGAAATATTCAGATGCACCAGATTTCTGATACTGCCTTTCTCTGCTAGTGGTACATTCTCAGAATAGCAGATTTTTGTTTTGTTTTTTAGTTTGTATTTCGTCAAATTTTTACCTGATATATAAATAAGAATTTAAAACCATAGAACTCTTTTATCTTAGTAAAAAGAAATGTCTTATGACTCTTTTTTTTTTCTCAGACCAGTACTTAACTGAAGTTAAGGAATCACCAGTTGGAGTATATAATCAAGAGAAGCTGTTACTGGTCTCATAATAATAAAACTTACTCAGTTTTCACTGAGTCTACAAGTTATAAAATACCAATGTATGCTTTTCTAGTCTTTCATACAGGATGCTTGTTATATGTGTCTCTGTGATTGATTCTGATTGTTTTCTTGCTTAGGGATTTGTCTTACACCTAAGTCTCTTAAATGCATGTTGCTTGAAACAATATTCAGCTATGGCAGATCTATTATGTGGTGTTCTGAAGACATTTTATAGCTGGGAGAGTTAAACTGTGTGGACACTGAACTACAAATATTTGTCTCCAAACATTAGTATTCCACTGATGAATCAGCCCACACAGCATTTTGTGAAGATGCTCAAAAATTCAGTCATCTATCTGTTTATGTCTAGAAGAATATAATTCTACTGGAAGAGTTTGCCTTGCACTCCAAACTCGATTGGACAATTGCATGCATAATTTAAATTACTAAATCAACTAAAAAGAAATAAAGCCAGGAAAATTACTACTGCCTTGCAATGAAAGTATAATAGGCTTTACTGGGCAAGCATTTAATGAAAAGTTGGAAAATGCAATTAATTATTACCAACTGAGAATATTAAGAGAGGAAAAGATTCCACAAAGCAGGTGGCATAACTCAATAACTTGTGCATTGCTGTGATCACACTTGAAGCACCAGTTGAAGACAGGAACTGTCCGTATTCGTTAGTTTTACACAGATGTCACATGTTTGTGACCCTTCCTTGAATACCCAGTGTTAGGTTTGCATTCTTGTCTGGAGAAGACCTTGTGGTTGACCATGGTATAACTATGAATTTACCAATATTGTTTACAAAACAAGACTACCTCTTTGCATACCACCCTCTTAGAGCGAAATGTCTTTGGATTCATTAGATTTTTATAATTACAGTTTATCTAAGGAAATTGTGTATTAAATCTGATTGGGTTTTTTGTCTTTTTAAGAAATTTTTCTGTTACAAAGGAGAACAGAATAATAGCTTGCAAAAAATACAACCAAATACTACTAGTGGGAAATGACCAAGATAGAATCCTTTCATTTTTATTAATTCACTGAGTAATCAATGAATCACCATGAATGGTATTGTTGCTTTGGGACAAGTTTTCAGCATTTCATTGTGTGAAAATGGCTCTTTGTCAAAGATTTTAGTCCTGGTTTTCCCCCCACTGGAGTAAGAAATTTTTAAGCACCTAATCAGCCTTTCTTGTCAAAGGAGGAGATGGGAACTAAAGTGTGACTTTCATTCAGAAATAGCAAACAAGAAAAGCTCAGGATCTCTGCATTCAGAATTGGTATTCTTTTGTATCTGAGGCTTCAGAACAATGGGATAGACAATGAACTGAGCCCCTTCAGAGTTGCTGAATATAATGAAAAATAGAACCCTTGCAGTTGCTAGTTTTGCTTTCAATAAATCAGGCTTACATTTATAAAGACAGGCATAAGAATATAGAATATATTTAAAGGATTTTGATGTGCCCCAAAAGAGCATACTGCCTCTATGCTGAACAGGTACTAGAGGGAAACCCATTCTTTGCTAGACATGATGTAGATAGTGAGTTAGTTACTCAGCACATCTGAAACGTTTTTGAAGTTTTGTTTTCCATATTTCTTACTCCATATTAGATGGTAGATAAGCATGAAAGATTGAGATGAAGGACAGGTAGATTTGTAGCTTTGTTTCCTCACATTTAGAATTCATTTCCTTCTGAATTTGACCATTAATTTTGCTTTGAATGAAGAAATCTTCCAGAGAAGAGCTCTGCTGGTTTAGGCTCTTTCCTTGTAGTTCTGGTTTTATTTGTGGGTTGGTGTTTGGTTTTTTTTTTTCGGTTTACCAGTCTGGCATTTTTTATAGAAGTATCACAGGAAAAAACACCTTGTCAGTCTTTTCTGTGGTCTATGATACAAATAGGTTAACTCTTAGTATGCACCTTTGGCACTTAAAATATATATCCATTAATTCATACTCAATACTTGTGATATAATGTGTATTTTTTTGTGTTACCATGTGGTTTATTATGTTGTATTAGTAGTAGGAAAAACCCAACAACACTGAAATATTGAAAGATCTAGTAAAGATCTTTAAATAGACATAATACTCCTAAGCACTATTGTTGTGGTTTAAACCCGGCTGGAAATTAAGCCCCACCCAGTCACTCCTTTCCCTCCACCTCTTCATGTGAGACAGGCAAAAAGCAGAGATCCCCAAGTGGTTGGACTTGATTATCTTCGAGGTCTTTTCTAGCCTAAGTTATTCTATGAATCTATGAGTAAAAAAAATGATATATATTTTTAAATTCTCCTTTTAAGGTGACTGTATAGAACAAGGAGAAAAAAATGTTCTCTGCCTGTTTTTACTGTGTAGGGTACAGCTCACCCCTCAAGTGCAAGGGAGCTTTGACACAAAAATGCTTGTAAAGCAAATGAATGCTATAAAATGTAAGATGTGCCATGGGGATTAGTTTCAGTATTAAAACTCTAAAGCTTTTATGTCTTCACATAGGTGGTGGTTTGCTCTCCCACATGTAATATTTTGGAGGACTAAAAATTAACCAAGAAGATAAGTAATCTTGAAAGCAAAATGAAAGACTGGGGGTGGAAAACAGAATATTTTTTTATTAATGAACTCTTCCACTTTTCAATAAAGAAATATACTGATAGCTCTCCTGGGTGATATATTTCAAAACTTTCATTTTATTACTGCTCTTTGAACAAAACAAGGAAGTTCAATAACACTAGGGCTTTTGTCTCTGCTTAGTGATTTGGAAATATCACCAGAGGTACCTAAAAAGTGGATAATTTTCAGAGAGGCTGATAAAGAGTACAGTGCACTTAGGCACCGGAGACAGGAGTGGAATGCAAAATTCTTACACCAGCAAGTTAGCTCTGTCTTATGACCTCCCTGCAGAAGCTGGTATGAAAGAGTTATAGCCTACTTTCAGTGCAAATTGCTCTTGTGGCTGAAATTGAAAGTATACCTTGTGAAGATTGTGGTATGAAGGAGATACAATGCAATCCTGTCTGTCTATCTGTCTGTCTGTCTGTCTATCTATCTATCTATCTATCTATCTATCTATCTATCTAAATCTCCCTTTCTCAAACCTAGTTATCTGAAACTAGTTATCTCAAAACTAGTTACATGTGTCAGTAAAATAGAAACTTAGGTCTGCCTTCTAATAGTGTTGTTCCCTTTCTGCAGTGAGTGACAAGACATGCATTGGAAATGTTATTCCAGGACTTTTCCGTGCCCGAAAACTGCTCTACTGAAACTACAGATGAATCAATTGACATTTCCTTGGGCAGTTGATCAGCATTTTGTATTTTCAGTGGAAATTTGTTTGATGAAATCTTTTCGGTTAGTGTATGAGAGGAGGCTGTGAAGGGCATGTTGATCAGGCAGGGTGTCCATGGAACAGAGAGCCCATCTTCAGGTCTGGGTTTCAGACACTCTTTCCTGAAAGAGAGATATGAATCTATTGTATCTCAAGAGACAAATTCCTAAGGTAAAGTTAATAAGATTTGTATCCCTTTTCCTTTCCGGTGCTTGCCCGGATATAGTCCAGCTCAGGGCTGTATAAATTTTTTTTTCTAAAAGAATTTTTAAAGGAATGGTTGTAATCATTTGAATTCCCACAGACACACCTTGCACCATCTAACCAATATATCATAAGTCAGAATCTGCAGTCCTTGATTAAACTCACCTACTGGCTACAAAACAACTGTTCTTGATCCAGTGATTTCAGTGAAAGTATGAGTACTTCAAGTAAAGACCTAGATACAGCAGGACACTGACTTGCCTAATCTCTTAGCATGTTTAAAGCTTAGCCATAGCTGTCTGCTGTAGATCTGAAAGGAAGCATGTGAAATTACAGCAGATCTGGATGGATGCAAAATGGGTTGACCCTGAAAATCTCTGTTTAATCTTTTCTTGGCTCTCAGCAAATCAGTTCCTGTTATGCAATAAGCCTGCAGAGTTATCAACTGGGATTTCATTTGGTGACTGCAGACACGCCATATGGGAAAAAACCCAAGTATTTAGTGTGCAGTTTCTAGGCTGTACTATATATGTCATGCTTATAGTTTCCTTTTTTATGTTGTACTAACATATTGCATGTGTAATTCTGAGTCTCTATTTTTTACAATAGCTTTTTTTGGTCTCACTCCTTTTTTGTTGTTGTTGTGTGTGGTCCATCCACTTCCCTTCCATGCTTTTATACTTGCTTTTCTCTTAAATCTTCAGAGCAACGTCAAAGATGGTATAACAAAAAATAGTACAAAATAAAGCCTGAAAAAGTGAAGAAATACCCTTTAAATTAAAAAAAAATCAGACTTGTGCTTTCAGCAGACTGTCCAATAATTATAGAAAATATGCTCTAAAACATTTTTTAAAAAAATATCCATATTGATTGTGACAGCAAATGTAAAGCTTTTTTCCTACTTGGTAGAATTTTTATTTTTTCCTTCTGCAAATGTAGACTGTTGGCCTGCTTATTTACCTTTTTGATAACTCTCTACTAGATACTGAGTGTAATTCTTAACTAAATTTTGGGTGGTATAGATATCTTGATTACAGAAATCTGTCACCAGTATGACCCCACCCTTTGATCTTGGGGGAAACAGTTCCCTGTTATCAAGACACTATCAGTGCAAAGATTTTTCGAATAGATTTACAGTGAGTAAAAATATGCTAACAGCACTGTGCTTTCAACAGTAAAAAAAAAGCATTGAGCAAAAGCATTATGCAACACTGTTGAAAAAAACCCCAAACAATTCTTATTGGATAGCCCCAGGAAGGGAGGAATTTGGAAAGAGAGATTTCAGAAGGAATCTGTCTTTGTGCTAAGATATTTGTATCAAATTCAGTAGTCATCTTGATCACCTCCTTAAACTCTGACTCTCTTTGTCATATTTCTGTCAGACTGGGATAACAGCAATTTGTTTAGTGGTGTAGCAGAGGTTACCCACTGACTACAGGTACGAACAGAAGAGCAACATCTGCATGGCTGCATCCTTCTGCTGTTAGAATACTCAGTTCTTTCAAGCTGAAAAATTTCAAACCTTCTTAGATGGAAAAAGTTATCATTGTGTAGATTTTGCTAATAGCAAATTGTGCAGGAACAAATAAGCAAATTACTTGGGAAGCATATATAAGATTAACCTATAAAGTAAATTTATTATTTAAATGAATAATAAAGTCTGCCCTGAATCAATGGCCCTGTGCAGGGCTAGGAGTTGGACCTGATGATCCTTGTGGGTCCCTTCCCACTCGGCATACTGTGTGATTCTGTGAACATCATCATGAATAACCAGGGAGTTGTCACAGTATTTCCTTGACATACTTCAATGAGCATGGTGTGCAAGCTAGGGTATGATCTCTTCTCCCTCATGATGTGTTATGTGCCTTCAGCTGCTAGATAGAGCTTGTTGCATTTTGAAAAGCCTAGATGACAATTGCTAGCCATTGCTATGTCTACTCTGACCTTTGGCATATCTAGAGAAATGTCTGTTCTACACTATCAGAAGGCTATTGAATGTATTTCCTACATATATTCCATTTTGGTTGATGTAATGCATATTTATGAAATAGAATGGAAAAATAGTTTTGATTTTAAATTAGTAAAGATCTCAGAGATGAGGATTGAAAGGAATATTTATTTAACCTATGTAATTTTTCTATTTACTGCATGTAAACTTTGCTTCCTGCTTGAACTGTCAACTTACAGCAGTGAAAATAAGTGTTAGGTTGCCAGTCAGATGTTCTTAACACATCTTTCACTATAGAGTGAGAAAGACTTCTTAAAGTGGAAACTTTATTTTGCAATAGACAGGCTAGAGCTGTTATTGAAAAAATTAAGTTGCAGACATTAATTATTGGCAGAATATTCAAAAATATGAAATACACTTAGATGACCAATGAGAAAAACTTAAACTTTGTAATTAAAAATAAACAACAACACAGATGCGTACGTGGTTGACACACTGGAGGGACAGGATGCCATCCAGAGGGACCTTGACAGTCTTGAGAGCTGAATCTCATGAGGTTCAATAAGGCCAAGTACAAGGTCCTGAGGTGTGTCAGGACAGTTCCCAAACACAAACACAGGCTGAGCAGAGAGTGGATTGAGAACAGCCCTGAGAAGAAGGACTTGGGGGTGCTGGTAGATGAGAGGCACAACATCACCTGACAGTGTGCACTTGTGGCCCAGAATCATATCCATATCCTGAGCTGTACCAAAAGAAGTGTGATCAGCAGGTCAAGGGAGGGGATTCTCACACTCTACTCTGGTGAGACCCCACCCTGAGTACTCTCTCCAGGTCTTAGTCCCAACATAAGAAGGATGTTGACCTGTTGGATCAAGTTCAGAGGAGGGCATGAAGATGATGAGAGGAGTGGAGCATCTCTCCTATAAGGAAAGGCTGAAAGATTTGGGGTTGTTCAGTCTGGAGGAGAGGAGTCTCTGGGAACACCTCATAGCTGTGTTCCAGTACCTAAAGGTGCCTACAGGAAGTTTGGAGTGGAGTTTTTTACAAAAACATGCAGTGACGGGGCAAGGATGAATGGCTTTCAAAGGAAGAGGGTCTGATTAGATTAACTGTAAAGAAGAAATTGTTTTCTGGGAGCAGCGTTCCTAGAGAAGCTGTGGATGTCCCATTCCCGGAAGTGTCCAGGGCCAGGCCTAGAGGGGTATTGAACAACCTGTTCAAGAAGGAGGTGTCCCTGCCTATGGCAGGAGATTTGGAACTAGGTGACCTACAATGTCCCTTTCAACCTAGGTCATTCTGTGATTCTATGACACCATCATGTGTGAATGCAGACAAATCACCTTATTCTCTCCTCCCCACTTGGGATTTTGCATAGCTGAGTTAAATAAATGCAAAGATTCTTTATTAATGGGTTTGCCTGGTAGAGTATGTATGTGTCTCTACAATACAATCATATCCTGTAGCATCTGTGTTTTGGTCAATCTGTCATATATATCGCATAAACTATAGCTTTTCCTTACTTTGCCTACAAATACTTGCATTATTCTTCAGCTAACCACAAATTCTCTCTCTATACAGTTATAGGTGCCATTTTTCCATGTCCTGTTCAATTTTCTCTGCTTTATCGAGAGACACTTCCACACCTTCCACTGCTTCTCTGTAAATCACAGTTACACTGTAGTAAATGTCTTATTCTCAAGGAAGTATGGGATGTGTTAGTGAAAATTTTGCTGAGCTAAATCCATAAACTAAAAATCACTTATATTTTGAGGACTTTCTATATTCCTCTTACTGCCCTTGGTATTTATTTCTATGTAGGATTCATTAGAAAGTCATCTGAGTTTTAGGAAAGCATCCCTGTCTCATGTGATTATTTTTTCTTTTTAATGTATAAGGAAATGTAAGTTAATACATCATACCACAGTCAAAAAATATTCTCATTCTCTATCTGTATGATGAAAACCAGGAAATGCATTAAAGATTCATTTACAACTGTTAATCATTCAGTGTTCCATTTATTGTCTTTCAAATTGTAGAGATGCATACATTTTCTTGGTTTTATTGAAGATGAGATGTATGAATCATAACATACTAGAAAGAATGTATTTCTTATTGTCTTTACAAATTCTCCATATAAATAGTAAAATAATGTGGAAAAGATCTCCTGTTTGCTTGCTTTCTCGAAAAGACAAGATGCTAAGTTCTTGCTACACATCCAATTGATTGTAATTCCTCAGGTAAGTTCCATCTGATACTTGCAAAAATCTGTATGATTTCTTAGGGGTACAGCCATGGGCAAATTTGATTCTTTCTCTCTGTACAATTAGAAATATCTCCAGGTTCTGTTCTGTTTGATGTCAGGAAAATGGTTATAGGACTTTATAAGAGAATACTCAAAAGAAATGCACAATTTTGAAGGGATTTGGTTGACTGTGCCTGCATGTGGATGAACTTCTATGCACCGTAAAGTTCTTTAAAATTAGTTTGTATCCATAAACTGGACTACAGTCTTCAGAGCCTATTTTCTCAAGTCAACGGAAAGACACAAGAGGGTAATGAAAGAAAACCACATTAAAACCTCACATAAATAGACAGCAAGCCAGGTCCTCAAGATTGCTATTTACAGAGGTCTTAACTGTGAGATTTCTTTTCCAGATCAAATAATTTGCACAAAGGAATAGTTATTCCTTTCAAACTTTCACCACAGCTCTGAATTTCTATAGCAGTGGCATGGTTTACTTCTGATGACATACATATCAGTAGTGTGGCACATGACCCTGTTGTTCCAAGCCCTCCCACTTGAATTAGTACAGACATGAAACACTGATAGCTTTTTAAAAGTGGCAAGTGATCAAAAGACTGCATGAGCAAAATTAACATTCACTCCTTTCATCTCACTGAGTGAAATAACTTTCAAGAGAAAATCGTGTTTTGAGGACACTGAAGATTTCATTCCAGTTTTCCCAACTCCCTTAACACCTCAAAATGTAGGGTATTTTCAACTGTTCTTTAATAAGTAGTGAAAAACGTTAATACTCCCAAAGCCTCAGCAAAGGGCTTCTGTTGATGGAGGGACGGGAATTTGAGTTGTCTGTTTCTGGACACTGCTGACCGTTTGACCGTTTGGCAATTTTTGTGCATCCAAGAGCTGTCCCTTGGAATTGAAATCTTCTGGTGGATAAAGCAGTTGGTTTTTTTTTTTGGTTTTTTTTTTAAGGCATATTGCAGCAATTAGAGCGAAAAAAAGGAAGTTTTGACTCCAATATTTGTTCAAAATATAAGGCTATTCCATACATAACTTATCTGTTATTTCCAACATTTCTTAATGATATTTTTACATTAAAATCTGCATGTAATTATCTACGTAATTTTTCAAGAATATAATATACTTTTATAGTTATTTTAGATATTGTGGCTTAGATTTCTAGAGCAGTATTAATAATGGAAAGAACCCATATTTAAAAGACTGTGTAGATGGTACAAAATATAGAAGTATAATCTGTGTACTTCATATTAATAGTGCGTGTGTTCTGTGGGAGAGAAAATTAAAGATCTCAATTGGTCAGTTTGCTTTCAGAAATTCAGAAGAACTGCTAAGCTTTCAGCAAGCCACTAGCATGTGAAAACTCAGTGCCTTTTTGGGAGCTCTGGTGGTTTTGTTGTTGTTGTTGTTTTGGTTTGGTTTGTTTTTTGTTTGTTTGGTTTGGGGTTTTTTTGATGTGTATACTGATGGAGCTGTATAGCACTGAGTTTATTTAGAAGACCATTAATTTTTAATCATTTTCATGTTAACCAAAACTTCTGTAGGACCTTCCTGCTTTATTTTTTATCCTTCAAACAGATAATTTGTTGCAGAAGAGGTCATGGAACACAAGGTTTTGTGCAGTTGCCGGACCTCAGATGGAACAGTCATGAAAAAAGCTTGTGCAGAGCACAGACCTAATCCTTACTACTGTTCAATTATTCTCCTGATATTCTTTTACCTCACTATTCCTTTTGCTCTTCATTTTTGCCCTCTGAGTGTCTGATGATTTCTTTATGGTGAGGGGAGTTCAGAAATGCAACTTAACACAGAATAAAGGCTTATTACAGTTGCTGGAAACAAATTCATCGATAAATATAATTACTCAATAAAGATGTAGTGGTAAAGTAGATAAGTAAGTAAAGATTAAAATAACAATCTCCTAAATATAATTCTATATCTTTCAAGTCTCCCTGAGATAGGAAAATTCAGAGATATACTTAAACTTATTTGGAAGTCTGTTTCAGAATTAAAAGAGATATTTCTAAATCCTTATCAGTAGAAGCAGAAAATACCAATATTTGAAGGCAAATGACTTTACAATGAAGCTGAAGCCAACTTCTGAGGCCCTGACACTTACAACTGCAGTTTGACTTACAATAGAAGAACAGCCCATAATTTAATGTTGAGGGATTTCATCACAAAATGAAAATAATCCTGAATGAATCTGGAGAGATTAACTGACAGCTTGAATGAGAAGACATGGCATTTGCAGTCTACAAAAGCTTAAGATGAAAAAAATGTGGTATGATAACATTTCAGAATACAAAAGTGTTGCTATGGCAACTGTGTCTTCTCCCGTGGGATCACCTTTCTTAGAAATGCTGTACATGGGTATGTGCTACAAAATTCTGTGTATGATATAGACAATGGAGAAGAATTTTAATCATGATTCACAAGAACACCTGCAGCAAAATCAATCTTTTGTGCAAAGATATGGGTAGTTTTGAATGATTGCTTAAGCTTCTAATGAAACAGATGTCAGGAAAGATTTATCCATAAGCCATTCAAGTACCAGCTTAACAGTAAGCGATTTTCTTGTGTTTTGAAATACTTTTCTTGGAAGTATTAAAAATAGCTCCTTTGTCTTGATTCCACAGTGGACTACCATTGTCTGTAAATAATCTTAGGAGATGACTGGTTATTTTCTGAATAGTAAAACAGGATGTGAGTTGAAAGGGAGTGTGAGACAGGAAAAAAAACTGCTTCAAAACCACATCTTTAAACTTTGCTTTTTACACCATCTTGGACTATTAGGTGGAAATACTGCAACATGTGACTGGTGGAAACATGTAATGACACGGAGAGAAACAGAACTGAGCTAAACAGCCTGAGGCAGCACAGACTTGTGCCAACATTTCTGGGTCAGTGTGGGTACACATCTGTTTGCAAACATGGAGAACTCAACAGTATGCCAGGAATTCAGAATTATGTAAGAATGTAATCAAATTGCAGAGATGCTTCCAAAAAAATAATGAAATGACATTAAAAGACATCAAATACAATGTAGCACTTTGCCCTTTGATTTCAATTTTTTAAATAGCATGCTTAAATTTAAAGTCCTATTTTACAGACAGTATTCCTGAACTTGATTAACTAATGAACTCATTCCTAAATTTTAGAAATTACGATGTATTTTTCTGCTCCCACACCACATTAACACATGTCAAGCCACATGGCATCACATCTGTTCTGCATTCTCCTCTAGATGCCAATTCTAGATAGTCTAGGAGAGAAGATTCTAACATATTTTGAGAGAATCTTCATGTTTATTCAACCTCACGTCTCAAATTTATCTTTCTTACTTACATAATGCATTATGAATCACATGATTTAATTTTGTTTCAAGAATTTTCCCTGAGCCTGGTTAGTCTTTCTAGCAGTAGTAATATCCTGTCCCTCTTTGAACCTTCCAGGGTTCTTGATCTCTACCTCTGCCTGTGACATACAGAGATATACAAGCAGAAAGAGGAAGCACTAAGATATCAGGGGACACTGCTCTGTTTTGACATGTCATTTGACAATAATTGAGAGATCCATCCAAAAGACACCACTGGCCTCAGATCAGAATGCTTGTGCACTGCCTCATTAAACCTGTGTTTTCTCTCAGCCTTTGGGTCAAAGAGGATTGATCAACCTCTGGCTGAGCAAGCTAACAAGTATTGTGTGACATCACAGAATTTGCAGCATGTGAACTCTGAAGTGCATGCAAAAAGTAAGAAATAATGTAGTCACATGTATGTGTGTGTGTGTCTGTGTGTGTGTCTATATGTGTGTATACATATAGACATATATATATATGTTTCCAGAAATGTGTGGTAGGTTAAGTGATAAAACACCTCTGAATCCCCATCAGTCACAGAGATCAGCCTCCAGACCATATTCCAGAGTGAGAGGTGGGTAGCTACCCAGGAGTGGGGGACACACTGTAGGATGCAGGGGAAGAGCCTTTTGGGCTAGAATAGGATTTACCATGGAATGTGCAGGAAAGAGGGGAGAAGGATGAAGCTTTCAGAACAGTCTGTGTCTGTGTGAGTGCTCTAGGTGTCTGTCTGATTCATGGGTGGATGTGTATTCATAGGGAATGTGGTGTGCACATGTGCTCAGTCTGCTGGCTGCGGATGTGTCTCCTCACTGCTGGAGGGACCCTCTTTGCACTGAAAGTAGGCTGCTTCATCTTGGCTTTTGTTTGCAAATTAAAAAAGCCTCCTATTAAATTAATATATTTTTACTGTCTGCCAGCAAATTACCACAATAATACAGCAGATAAGAAAATGACATGTCACTATATATATATGAATATTTTCACAGAGGAAAAGAATGAATGAAAAAGTATACTTTTATATATAAATGTATAAAATACTGGATATAAAATTGAAATCAAGGTAGGATTTCAGACTCTATTTTCTTCCTGTCTTTATTGTCTCCAAACTCCATACTGAAATGCATTTATAGGACTTTTTGAAAAGATTCTCTTGAGGAATTAAAAAAAAAAATGATTTTAGGCTTCGGTTTTGTGACTGCCTGAAGCCACATATGACCAGATGCTTCTCCATGCAGAAGTGTATGGTGCAGAGAACTCATACATATAATCAGTTTAGGATCTGCTTCCATGACGGTTTTCTTCAGCAAAATATTTAGCAGGTCAACTGAATCAATTATGATCTTGACGATATTCACAAGCAAATCGTTCTACAGTCCACATCAGTTTGTAGGAAAAGCATTTTAAGTTATAGGAGTCTTGTTCTTATGACTCATTCGCTCAGTTATTCATTCAGTCATTCAAAACCTTTGCAGCTTTGTAGAGGTAATCAGAATCTGAATGCTTTTCTGCCCTACACAGGAATGGATGTGTCTGAGAAAGATGTGTTGGGTGGATGCCCTTTTTCTTAGAAGAGATGTCGTAAAAATTCCTTCCTGAATGTCTGCTGAACTACCTGGAAAATGACAACAGAACAACAAAGCCAAGGGTGGAGAAAGGAATCCACAGCAAAGTCTGTGGGACTTGCTGTTTCACCCCACTACACTGAGCTGGAGCATAGCCACCAGTAGAGGGGTTGGCACAGACTCAGTCCTATTCCATGTTATTCCTGTAGGCTTGGAACGATGACATGGACTAGAAAAATAAATTAAGACCAAACATTTCTTTGATGAGAGTGAGTAGCAGGAGAGCAGCTATGGGAGAACAGTAATAAACTGAAGACCTAAAAGCAAGATAAATCATCTTTCTATAATTGACTGGATGTATATTTTCCAAATATGGCCTAGTGTTATACCCTGGTCCAGAAGCTCCATGCCTTTACCGGGTGTTACACTTTAATTTTAGTCTTAAAGAGATCTTGCCTACACAAACTCCAGCAAACCCTTTGGTTCTTTGATACCTTGAGTTCACACCCTGAGAAAAGACTACACACCTTTTCTCTAGGAGATTTCCTTTAATTTGCTGAGAAAATATGCTGATTTGCTAAAAAAGCCATCACATCCTCTGTGTGGATTTATGAATGCAATGAGAGCAAAGTATAAGGTTGTAGTGAGAGAGAAATACATAAAGTTAAAGAATAACTTTACCTAGAAGCACTGTCTTATATGTTAGAACATATCATCAGAGGTGATGGTTTAACAGTCAGGTAGCTTGTTTGGGATGTATGCCCAACATCACCATGGCAGAAACAAACGAGAGTCAGGATCTTGATTCAGGGCTGAAGGCAACCAGTGTGGGTTAGACAACAGACTTAAATAATAGACTTATGGATTACCACAATGAAAAGATAAATCAGGAGTAATAACTGCAAGTCAAGTGGGAGTTATTTCGTTACTGTATTCAAAGCAGTGCCCTTGAACATTTCCTTTCACAGTCACAGATGGAAATTGCGTTATTCATCTGTAGCTAGCCTGGACAAAGAGATCGCTGCTGAAAGCATCAGTGTAAAACACCTGTCAAACTCAAACTTCAGACTGATGGATTTGTTGAAATGACTGGATTTATGCAGTTTCATTGCATGCTTTTAAAAATCTCAAAATGTGCGGCTATTTTCACACGGCCTTTTAAAATCAACTGTCTAAAAGGCGTGTGAAAATAAAAATCCTTACCAACCTACAGTGAATTTCTGTTATTGATTCATGGTAGATTGAGCTTGGAAACATCAATTCTGGAGGTGAAATCTGTGAAGAAGAGATTCCCTGGACCAGATATGCCGATGTGTTCTGTTGTGAATTAAGCTCATAAGACATACTATATTTATTGGACAAGTGTTGACAGGAGCGTGCCTGTTAGAATAGGTGACAGACCCTGTCCCTTTTAGAAAGAGAGTTACATTTTTATATGCATCTACACTTTATACCAGGACCTCTGCAGTTCTGCTTAGGCTGTTTGGGTGGCCTGCGACTTGCTGTGCATTCTCAGCTGCCTGTACCTGCACATGAATTAAGGTACTTAAGGTACTGAGAGAGTGGGGACAGACAGACAAAGGCATGAAAATAAATTATTTTTCCAGCTATGAAGATTGTGTGGATTTACCCCATGTAACTGCGTAGGATTTTATCCCGGCAAAGTTGGATTTGCCTAGTTGTGCATGTAGGACGAGCCTCTGTTACAGTTAATGTTTTCAGAACCCACTGGCTGTGGCTGAGCCCACTTAATAGCTTTTATACATGCAATCTATGATTGTTGCTGAGACCTCAGGGCAATACCTTGGACCTCCTTAAATCATAAAAAGGCTACAGTCCATAAAGGCCTTTGGCCAGCTTATTTCAGGAAATGTGCAGGTTCCTTGTACCTCTCTGGGGAGGAGAGGGGTGAGAAAGCAACAGAGGAGATCCTTCACACATTGACTCTATGGTTTGCAGCACTCTGCAGGCAAGGCTGGGTTTGTTTCCAGGATCCTTCTCTCTTCCTACTCAGTGTCAAGAGTCTCATCACAGCACAGTTGCACTGCACAACACCACACTGTTTTCTCAAACTAGAGACACAAAGCCTTTACTGCAATTCAAGCCTAAAGAAAGTAAAAATAAACATGGAAGAGAACTAAAAGAAGTGAACCTTTTTGATGCTAATTGTTCCATAACAATGCATGCTCACAGAACTACGTACAAATTCTCAGGTACTAGCTGTAGGTTACTTACAAAATTGTTCTGAGGCTTGTTCACAAAAGACATTGCATTCTGTTGGCTTCCCACAGAACAGCTAACTTACGTTGGATCATTAGTCTGGAAATTGTTCTGTGTAATCATTTCAAAATATATATGTTTTTATTTTTTTTATGTTTTCCAAAGTATATAATTAAGTACTATTTCTTGTCTGATTTATTGATTTATACAGCATGTCTTCAGTTCTATGATTACCTGGTTGAAGAGCTCCTGCTCACCTCATAAGATTTGCTTTATTAAATATAGCCTGCAGATAAATTGAAGCATCATTATGCATCTTTAGAAGGTGATTCCTTAGTGTCTTTAACTGACAAAATTTTCTTGTAAGCCATATTGTTCTTATGACCTAAAAATAACTGTCAAGAAAATAAAAATAGTGGAGAACAAGTTGTATAGGCTACTGTGCTGACAAAAGCACTACTTATTACTTAATTGTATGAAATACCGGGGGATAGCATTTATGTGTTATCTGATGGGAAACCCCATTTCAGCTGGGGTGTTAAGAGAGGAGACTGAAACAACAAAAGCTTCTGGAACAGAAAGGCTTTTGGAACACTTAGATAATTGCTGGACAAATGTTAGTATGGGAATTGAAATGTTAGTTCAGTTTATTCTATTAACATAGCCTACTGCAAATGCCAAGGGACAATGGGCATTGACTTACACCAGGTCCTTTTGAAAGCACATCAGAATATAAATGCTCCTAATTTGGTGTTTTATGAATACTATATTTTACCATCCCGAGGGAATTTTGAGGTAGCTGTAATTAATTTCTGTTAGGATTGGTGCTCTGTGAGTAACCACAGCTCAGCTGAAAGTAAAGTTCCCATTGACATACATTCTTGTGACTCAGCCCACAACCACATGCTTATTTCTACCCTCACTAGAGCACTTGTTTACAATAAGCAGCATTTAACCAGCGTGGACCCTAAAGTGAACAGACTCTTAGGATTTCCTGATATATCTAGAGACTGGAAGTATTTCCTCTTCTTTAGCATATATTTAACCTTTTCTAAAATAAGATAATTCAAGATCCTCATGGATCGTCTGAATCTGCAGATCACTTAGTCTTCACATGGGTCTAAAAATGCCTTTCCCAGAACACTTTCTCTCTCTGTAGTCTGATACTTCAATTTTAATTGAAACTAATCCTCTGATTAATTATGTTCCTTCTGTCTTTTTTTTTTTTTTCTCATGCTTTGGCTTTTCTGCAATTATAGCTCTTACAATGATTCATTGCACTTCTCTTTTCCCTAGCCTTCTGTAATTCTTCTGTTGGAAGGTCACTGCCTGTGAGATTATAGAGACAAAATTAATTTTACAAATGGGGTTTCTAAAGAGGTGTATGTGACTAGACCTTTGGAGTGGGGCACAGGAGGAGGGACATGTCCATACCATCTTTTCCAGCAATGTTGCTCATGCTGTTTCCTTTTCCTGGGTGTGTGCCGTGGATGTGCAGAGCATGAAGTGCATCCACAGCACATGTGTTGCGCTCTCTTTGGTGTTCCGTGTACACAGCTCCAGCCTTCTTTCACCCAAAGCAAAACCTTTTGAGACTCACCCCTGGAATACTCTAGAGCATCCCATATGACTCAGAATCCAGACCTAGGGAAAATTCACACCAAGAACAACACCAGTTTGGTAATACAGATTATGGTAACACAGGACCAAACTGGGCAGCTACGACAAGAATCACAGAAGGATTTAGGTACCTAAACATAACCGGTTTGAATTTTATGAGCTATTTTCAGAATTAATGAAGACATACAAACTGTAGAAGGGTGGGTGAGTACACGGTGAAACATCATCTGTGGTGGCTTAGCTCTTCTACAATTTTCTGGGCATCTGCATTTGGTTGATGCTGGGAATTGGATCTTGACAATCAAATCCATCAACATTTCAGCTGATCCGGTATAGTTACAGCTGTTTTGGTGAATACTTTTACCTGTACTCACAAGTGCAGATGCTAGAGGAAGAGGTAAGTTAGCAATGAAAGTTTTTTTTATTTCGCATACAATTAAATAAAGACAGTGTTCCTGTATATTTGTTGTAAATTATATATAGACCTGAGAGCTGGAATAAAAAATAAGGACTTTTCATTCCCAGCTGAGTGCCTTGAATGACAGATTTCAGTATTACTCATTTTTCCTTAAATTTTTTTTTGCCTCATGAATTTTAATTTCTCCCTTGTGCTATGCCATAGACTCAACAAGAAGCGGTGGGTATCCCTGTGGGTTTTGACTGTCCCAAACCCTGGAAATGACAGTGTTGTAGAGCTTGGGTAGTGCAGACTTAAATCTCCTCAAACTAAGGAGGCAGAGAACAATTTCTGTCTTCTAATTGATTGTTTTTACAATTATTTTGTTGGGAATGAGGCCCCAGGTATCACCAGCAGATGAATTTTTCAAAGGTCTAAGCTTCATTCTGTCTTTCAAAGTATTCATTTTCTTCCATTAGAAAATTATATGTGCTCCCCACACCCATCACCTATTTTGTTAATCCTAAACTATTGATCTGCAGTGGATGGAGAAGCCTGGTTCAGACGTTAAAGCTCTGGAAAAGGTTAACATTTGGGCTCTAAATGATTGCTTTATTGTTTCCTTGAAAACAAGCATCCCAAGGCTTTGTGGGCCAGAATTGAACTAATATGTTTCTGATTTCAGTTCCCTGAAATAATCCTACCTCTGCAGGGAAGGCAGCCTTCTATCTTCCTTGACAGTTTGTATTTCCAGTTTTGCAAAAGCAATCTTAGGAT
>VYXB01004097.1:197381-208048 GCA_013397135.1 Pachyramphus minor | reverse complement strand
TGGGGGGGGGGGTGTGGATGACTGCAGAGCTGTAATAGATAGAAAAGTTGTGACAGGCATTAAAAGAGATATTGGTACAAACAACTGGTGTTGAAGAATTAAGATTATGACTGAATCTGCCCCAGAGTTACCTGCAATATAGGAGAAACACATATACTTTTCAAAGTGATTAATCTGAAACTGTTTCAGTCTTTTTTCAACATTTTGCCATGCTGCCCACTGAATAAGTAGGAGGATGTGTTAATAATTTACCATCTATAGCTCTAATAACTCACATCTAGGAACATGATTCTACTTTACTTCCCAAGCAGAATAACCTCAATTACCTTGGACTGTGTGTAGCAAACTTTCTGAGCCCCACAGGCATCTCCTACCTTTTTTAAACACATTTGACATTTTATATATATACATATACACATTATATATAACTGAAGAACTGACCTGATCAACATGTGGATCAAAGTCATCAATGGAATTTTGTCTTTTTCAATCATGGCATGATTAGTACAGCACGAGGTCTGCTGGAGACAGACGGGATTCTCCTGCCTAAAAGGGGGGAAAGAATTCTTGTCCCTCAGTTGGCAGTGCTGATTGAGAGGGCTTGAAACTAGCTTTGAAGGGTGGGGGTGATAAGACCAGTTTCTCTAGAGATAAGCCTGAGGGCGTGCCAGTGTTGAGACGCAAGTCAATATCCCAACTGAAGGGAATCTGCACCAATGCACACAACATGGGTAACAGACAGGAGCAGGAGGCCACTGGCAGGAGGAAAGCTATGATGTAGTTGTCATCATGGAAATGTGGTGGGATGACTCTCATGACTGGAGAGTCAATGGAAGCTCTTAGAAGGCGAAGAAGGAGAGGAGGTGANTGGCAGTGCTGATTGAGAGGGCTTGAAACTAGCTTTGAAGGGTGGGGGTGATAAGACCAGTTTCTCTAGAGATAAGCCTGAGGGCGTGCCAGTGTTGAGACGCAAGTCAATATCCCAACTGAAGGGAATCTGCACCAATGCACACAACATGGGTAACAGACAGGAGCAGGAGGCCACTGGCAGGAGGAAAGCTATGATGTAGTTGTCATCATGGAAATGTGGTGGGATGACTCTCATGACTGGAGAGTCAATGGAAGCTCTTAGAAGGCGAAGAAGGAGAGGAGGTGAGGTGGCTCTGTACACTGGGAGTGTTCTGGCTGTGCAGAGCTCCAGGGCAGTGATGATGAGGGTCAGTACCTGTGGGTAAAAATCTGGGGCCAGGCCAATACATTGGACATCATAGCAGGAGTCTGTTATAGACATTCAACCACAATGAAGAAGCAGATGAAGCATTCTATAAGCATCTGGATAATGCTTCACAATCACTAGCCCTTGTTCTTTTGGGAGACTTTAATTTGCTGCATGTTTGCTGGAAATTCGGCACAACGGAGAGGAGTCAGTCAAGGGGATTCTTGGTCTGCATGGAAGATGACTTCCTAACATAGGTAAGTAAGCTACCAGGGGCGATGGCCCAGAAGATCTGCTCCTTATCAACTGCAAAGGGTTGATTAAAGACGTAGTGGTCAGAGATTCTCTTGGTCATAGCGACCACAAAATGCTGGAGTGTTCAATTCTTGGTGGAGTAAGGACAGTGGTCAACAGAACCTCTACCTTGGACTTCCACAGTGTGGACTTTGGCCTGTTCAGGACAGTGATTCAGGGACTCCTTAGTCTTTAATAACAAAGGGGTCCAGGAAGGCTGGACACACTTTAAGAAGGAAATCTTTAAGGCACAGGAGCAGGCCATCCCAGTTTGCCTAAATACCAGCCAGCAGGGAAGATCATCCTGGCTGAATTGGGAGCTTTCACTGGAACTCAAAATAAAAAAAGTTTATGACCTTTGGAAGAGGAAGCAAGCAACTCAGGGAGAGCACAAGGATATTGTTAGGTCATGTGGGAGAGTACAAGAATGTTGTTAGGTCACATAGAGAGAAAATTAGAAAGGCAAAAACTCAGCTAGAACTCAACCTGGTCACTGCTGTGAAAGCTAACAAAAAGTGTTTTTATAAATACGTTAACAACTAAAACAAGGCCAAGGAGAATCTCCATCCTTTATTGGACAAAGGGGGGAACATTGTAACCAATAATGAGGAAAAGACTGAGATACCTAATGGCTGATTTACCTCAGTCTTTAACAGAAAGACCAGTTAACCTCAGGGCAACTAGCCCCGTGAGCTGGGAGCAGGATAGACTTCCTGCAGTCTAGGAGAAAGTAGCTAGTGATGTGCTGTGCTGTGCCGCACCGCTTAGACACTCACCAGTCTATGGGGTTGGATGGGATTCACCGGAGGATACCGAGGGAGGTGGTAGAATTGCTCACCATGCCATTTCTAACCAGTCCTGCCTAGCTGGGGAGGTCCCAGATGACTGGAAGCTGANAGAGAGAAAATTAGAAAGGCAAAAACTCAGCTAGAACTCAACCTGGTCACTGCTGTGAAAGCTAACAAAAAGTGTTTTTATAAATACGTTAACAACTAAAACAAGGCCAAGGAGAATCTCCATCCTTTATTGGACAAAGGGGGGAACATTGTAACCAATAATGAGGAAAAGACTGAGATACCTAATGGCTGATTTACCTCAGTCTTTAACAGAAAGACCAGTTAACCTCAGGGCAACTAGCCCCGTGAGCTGGGAGCAGGATAGACTTCCTGCAGTCTAGGAGAAAGTAGCTAGTGATGTGCTGTGCTGTGCCGCACCGCTTAGACACTCACCAGTCTATGGGGTTGGATGGGATTCACCGGAGGATACCGAGGGAGGTGGTAGAATTGCTCACCATGCCATTTCTAACCAGTCCTGCCTAGCTGGGGAGGTCCCAGATGACTGGAAGCTGACCAGTGTAAAACCCAAGAAGCATTGAAAGGAGGATCTAGGATTGAAAGGAGGATCTAGGGATCTACAGGCCTACCAGCCTGACCTCAGTGCTGGGAAAAGTTACAGAACAGATCATCTTGAGTGCCATCACTCACATGCCAGGTTCAGGGCAATCAGGGGATCAGGGATTTAGGATAGGCAGGTGCTGCTTGACCAACCTGATCTCTTTCTATGACCAGGTGACCCACTCGGTGGATAAGAGAAAGACTGTGGATGTTTTTCTACCTGGACTTCAGCAACACCTTTGACACTGCCTTCCACAGCATTCTCAGGATAAACTTGGGCAAGTGCACTCTTCACTGGATTAAGAACTGTCTGCATGGCTGGAGCTGGAGAGCAGTTTTGGATGGAGCTACATCCAGTTGGTGGCTGTCACAAGTGGGGTTTCCCAGGGCTTAGTACTGGGGCCAGTCCTATGNTTTCTATGACCAGGTGACCCACTCGGTGGATAAGAGAAAGACTGTGGATGTTTTTCTACCTGGACTTCAGCAACACCTTTGACACTGCCTTCCACAGCATTCTCAGGATAAACTTGGGCAAGTGCACTCTTCACTGGATTAAGAACTGTCTGCATGGCTGGAGCTGGAGAGCAGTTTTGGATGGAGCTACATCCAGTTGGTGGCTGTCACAAGTGGGGTTTCCCAGGGCTTAGTACTGGGGCCAGTCCTATGTAACATCTTTATCAGTGATCTGGATGAGGGGATCAAGTGCATCCTCAAGTTCGCAGATGAGACCAAGTTGGGTGAGAGCATTGATCTGCTGGAGGATAGGGAGGTCTTTCAGGGGAATTTGGACAGGCTGGATCAATAGGCTAAAACCAGTTGTATAAGGTACAACAAAGTGAAGTGACAGGTCTGATCAACTTTCTTGGAACATGCAGTCCCACTCTATGTTAGACACTGCATATGGTTTCTAGACTTTGAAAGTTTTGACAGAAAAGTATAAATTATCAAAGAGTCACAGTCAGACTGTTTCAAAAATTGTTTTTCTGTTATTATTAGCATTTGATTCTGGCACTGCTGTCCACCTCACAACACTCTCAACCACAGGCCCATGTCCTCAGGCACAATTATTACATCACAAGTAGGTAGACATTACTGTCCACATTTTCACATTTTTAATATTGCTTCCAGAAAGAAGAAAACAAAAGATAACATGTACAGGGGGCTAAGGCTACCCTGGATAGAATGGCATGTGGGTGGCTTGCCGAATGCTTGTGTACACATGAGTGGCAGCTGTCTGTGATGGTGTTTTGGTTTAAAGACAAATATGGGGGAGGGAACTCCAATAAAATGACCCCACCAATACAGAGAGGCAAAATGAGAGGAGTGAAAAAAACAACAGTCTACTAATAAGGAAAAATACCAGAAACCACAAAGATATGAAGGAAACAGCTTAAATCAACAAGACAGGAATAATTTTCTATCCCTACCCCCAAACCCCAGAGCAAAAAACAAAAGACAAAATAGTGGGGTACCCTGTGCTGGGCCGTGTACCTCGGGAGAACAAACATGGCAAACGAGTTTCCACAGTCCTACTCCCTCCCCCCAGACAGAACACAATGAAAAACAGGGCAAAGCAAAACCTGGAAACCTATTTTATGCAAGGTGAGTTATGCTGCCTGAAAATGCTGACTGGCGGCGGCAGCAGTGACCACAGTCCCTGTGTCTTGCTGTTGTCCCGACGGCAATAAAAGCAGCGTTGAAGCAGTGACTCCTGGCTTTGCTGCGGTGACCAGCAGCGCCTGGAACTCCCAGAGCATCTCTGACTCTGCTCAAATCTCTCTCTCTAACCACCCGTGCTGAGTGGAAAAGTGGCCCCTTGAGATGACATGGTAGTGTGAATATGCACTGCTACAGCTCCACCACCCCCTGGCGGTTCAGAGCCCTCTGCACTGGTCTCAACTGACCATGGTGGGGTGGCACTGCTGGCTCTGTGGTGGGTACCCATTGCTCTGCTGTTCAGCAGCAGCTAGGCATGCACTGGCATCTCTGTCACCCTGTAAATGGCCCTGGGACTCCTCCAAAGATTTGTGGCCGTGGGTTTTGGTACACGGGGCTGAATCTGAGCAGATGCCCAGTGTGCAATGTTTACAGTGCACTCATGGGGTTTGATTTATTGAGCAATAAATAGTGTGGGAGCCAGTCTTGCTTTGTTCAGTGTAGGAGCCAAAAGCAACAGTGAGTGTGAGCTTCGCGTGTCTCAAAGGGCTCCTTTTGGTTTGGCATCTATTATACCTGCAAGGGTTGCTGTCTGTTTAATGTTGTTTACTGACAAGTTTGAGTATCTTCACCTGTGAAAAGCAAAGGAGAAAAATTGTGCAATTACAGCTGTTGTCCAGTAGAGCAGCAGGGAAGAACTGTGTTTTACTTTAGATTGCTTCTGCAGACTGAAATTAATGAATGGCATGGAAGATAGCAAAGATCAGCAAGAAATGTTTCTTTTTACTCCACTTTATGAGTTTTTTGGAGAGACATAGAACAGTATTCGGCAAAAAGTTGGGTTTTTTCTGCCATATGATCATGTAATAATTTTAATACTGCTTTGATTTCTGGCAAAGTTGTCTTACAACTGTCTTTCAACTCCATGTCAAACATGGAGTTTTGCTTGTGTTTCTGCTGCTTTCTTTGCATTTCTATTGTTAAAAAGGTTACAGAAATTATCATTAACCTAAAACCAGAAATATATTATACATTTTATTTAGCTTCTACCAAGGATAAAAGCCAAAAACATGCTAGTTATAAATTATTGAGAGACATAGCTCATTAGCAATTTCAATTTTAAAACTATAAATTTGAAAATGGCTGGGTTTTATGTGGATGAAAATAACAATTATGCTTTTTAGACATTATTGTCTTTAGACGCATTATATTTTTTTACTGGATAGTCACATGAAGCTGAGCAACCTGAGTGCAATACTTTCTTTCATTTTCTTCTTTGTTCTTATGTAATTAAAATAATTAAGGAGACAATTAATCTTCTCAAAAAATAATTCATCGCACCAACTCAGCAGTTAAACATAATGAAGTTGTTCCAATACATGTAGATGAACCGAAATCTGAATAAATATGTAGTGTCTCTTTAAGATCTTCTTCATGCAGATGATATCATCTACACCATGCCAGTAAAGGGGACAGTGCTCTTCAGTTGTGGATGTCAATTATTTTCAGCTTGCAAAAAAGGTGGCCAAGGTCATCTTAGAGGTTAATACAAAGTCTAATTTTGAATAGATTTTTACTATCTGAGAACTAATCTATTCAGAAAACATGGCTGATTTTTCTTCACTGATCAGTTACTGTGTGAATGATTTTTCATTTGTGTTTACTGTACTCCCACTATATTGGGGTGGGGTGAGGGGTGGAGAGGTGGTGGTAGAACTCTTGTGTTAGCTACTATGATAGCTCTTTTATGGCAAATATCTGTTTTATTCAGAATTTCTTGTTGTCTCCAGTCTGTTAGTAAATTATCTGGAGAGCAGTATTAAGTCATTGTAGTTCCCTTCCACAGCTGAGGTTTTGCCTGCACGGTGGCTTGATTGGTTTGGCTAAGATCAGCCCTCCTGAAATCAGGGGCTATTCCACTGCAGTTCATCAAGTGTCTGGCACCATAAATTCTTCCTTCTCCTTTACATTAAGAAGCCTCTTAGCAAAATCTTGGATAGGTTGATGGTCATAAATGTGCAGAAACCACTACTGGACTCTTTTCTTCACCCCCCGCCATCCCCCCCGCCTTGTGTATAACATAGCACTGATCCCTGCCTGAGGTATTTTTTTGTTACAACAATGAAAGACTAATATAATAACAATGTGAGGTTAAACCCTCACTGGGGTCTATCTTATATCTTGACTTATATCTATGACTTATATCTTGAAAACAGTACTGCAAATTCTAGTAGCCATCATTAATTATGAATTTTCATGGTACAGGACTGAGTCCTGCAGATTATTACAAAACATTTGCAAGGAGAATTAACAGCTTATATTAGACTAATGATAGACTTGGACAAAAACAGACAAACAGTTTCTGGGACTAATAAGCATCCAGGTCTACAAAAATATTGATTGCATTCAGTTGCTAGAACTGTGCAATATTCCGCTGTAGTCCTGAATACTACTTGTGTTTTTATATGTAATTACTTATTTCACATAATTATTATGATTCAGACTGATTCTAACTTATTAGGTGGCTTCAAATAAAGCATATGACTGACGAGGGAAACTACTGCTTTTAAACTGTTAGGGAATGCTTTCTCCAGCACTGATATATTCATTTCACACATTGTAAATGAAATATGATTTATTTTTACAGGCTTTGCAAATTTTTACATTAGTGTATTCTTTTCTAAATGCCTTTTATATATTCATTGCATCTCATAATGTTTCTTGCCTCAACAGATGGTGTTGTTGAATGCATAGCCAAGTTTTTTAGCACCTGTGAGAATGGGGAAAAACATACTGTCCCAAGATATTGATAACCCACATGCAAAGAACCAGTATATGAAATTAAATGGGTACAGATACATCTTTGTTTTTAAATCAAGAATTCGTTCTGTGAGCTTTTGAATGAAGGTTGTCACTTACAAAAAAGCCATGATGGAGTCTGTGAAATGATTCAGTCAGACACTGATGACGGGTTAGGTTAAGGAAGAAAATGATGGTGTGGGCAGACATGCTCACCTCTTTCTTGCAGACAGGTAGAGACAGACATGGTGAGCTGTTTTGGCTTGGTTGACAAGTGATATGTCATTAAACTGTTGTAATTTAAGTACTTTCAATTATTTGCTCATAAAGTTCACGTAGAAGCATCTTCCTTTAGAGGAAGACAGGACTTAATCAACCAATTGTCCACAGGAGATTTTACTTCTCCAGGCTTCCCTTATACGGATAAAACCCACTGAAATCACTGTCTACAGAGGCAAGTTTTGTAGAATTCTAACCACAAAAAAAATCTCTGAAACATTTACAATGCATCTAGTTTTATGGTTAAGTCCAATAAATTTTCACTGTCTCAAGCCTGAAAAGAAGCAATAAATCCAGCTAACAGGTTAGTTAGTTTGGGTGTTACTACTGTTCTGTATTATCAGGGCTGTTAAGAATGGTCATCCATTGTAGAAGAGGTTTTGTCTCAGTCACTCTGGGTGCTCACTGTTATTAAACTTGATTAAACTTTTTAATGCATATGTGCAAAACTGGAAAACTAGTCTTTGATAAAGTAATTTTAATACAGGAACTTAACCGACTAGGTGACCTTGCATTTTGAGTTTCCTTTTTTGAAAAGCAAGAAAGCAGCACATAACATCTGCAACCTCTTTACCCGCACAGAATTAAAACTGAGCAAGCATTGTTCCTCTTAAGTAATTAAGAGACTTAATTACAGGCGGTCCGGAATGTGTGTTTCTTACATCCTGGAAGTAATAATAGAGCAACTGATTTTACCCTTTTTGAGTCAGAGAGTGATCTTAAAGCAAAAGTATATACATAATCCTATCAAATATTGCTTTTAAAAGTGGCAAATTACACTGTGTAAAATCCTCAAATATCTTCAGTTTTCTCTTAAGGTC
Organism: Pachyramphus minor; assembly: GCA_013397135.1. NCBI lineage: Eukaryota > Metazoa > Chordata > Aves > Passeriformes > Tyrannidae > Pachyramphus > Pachyramphus minor. The sequence continues at coordinate 199,589 of VYXB01004097.1, read as the reverse complement.
ACTTTGGCAAACTATTCACATATAAAGTGAAGTACTTAGTTCCAGTTTTGCTTTTATTAATTGTTGTATAATTTTTTGATCAACACTTCATTGTTGCATGAAATTAACAATCTGATTTGGATATTTTCTTATTGTACTTTATAGAATCCATTGGCTTTTCTTGCAATAAGGGATACTGATATTAAGAGTCAAGACTGGTTTTTCAGTGATGAATACTGTGAATATTTTGTCTGTTTTGAGCAGAAGTACCATGTTTACTGCTTAGGCATACAGCCACCAGATTGGCAAGGGTGGAATAAAAATATGGGTGAAAGAAGCACACCTCGATGTCACAGCTCAGAAGGAGTGACCTATATTTATGGGATTATGTAACATTGATGTAAATGCCATGTACCAGGAGAGCAGAGAATCTTAGCACAAAATGCCTTCCCTCAACAGCTTTCAAAAGCCAGTGCCTGTACATGGCAACACTACCTATCCTCTCTTTTGTGACAGCTTTTTTCAGTAAAGGTGTGGTAGGTTGACCCTGGGTGTATGTCAGGTGCTCACCAAAGCCATTCTATCCCTCCCTTCCACAACCAGACAGGACGAGAAGAGGTAAGGACNTCTTGCAATAAGGGATACTGATATTAAGAGTCAAGACTGGTTTTTCAGTGATGAATACTGTGAATATTTTGTCTGTTTTGAGCAGAAGTACCATGTTTACTGCTTAGGCATACAGCCACCAGATTGGCAAGGGTGGAATAAAAATATGGGTGAAAGAAGCACACCTCGATGTCACAGCTCAGAAGGAGTGACCTATATTTATGGGATTATGTAACATTGATGTAAATGCCATGTACCAGGAGAGCAGAGAATCTTAGCACAAAATGCCTTCCCTCAACAGCTTTCAAAAGCCAGTGCCTGTACATGGCAACACTACCTATCCTCTCTTTTGTGACAGCTTTTTTCAGTAAAGGTGTGGTAGGTTGACCCTGGGTGTATGTCAGGTGCTCACCAAAGCCATTCTATCCCTCCCTTCCACAACCAGACAGGACGAGAAGAGGTAAGGACAGGGAGAGGTCACTCACCAATTGTCATCAGAGGCAAAACTAGCTCAGCCTGGGGATATTAAATGAATTTATAGACAACAAAATCAGAGCAAGATAAGAAGTAAAATAAATCTTAAAATCACCTGCCTCCCACCTCTCCCTCCTTCACAGCTCTACCACCTCCCTGAGTGACACAGTTGGTGGGGTGTTTACAGTTAGTTCATCACAGGTTATTTCCACCACCACTCAGGCAAAGGAGACCTTCCCCTACTCCAGTGTGGGGTCCCTCGGGAGACAGCTCTCCATGAACTTCCCCAACATGTGTCTATCCCACGGGCAACAGTTCTCTGAGCTGCTACGAGGTGGGTCACTCTACCAGGGTGTGCAGTCCTCCAGGTACATCCTGATCCAATGTGGGTCACCCCANCAAGATAAGAAGTAAAATAAATCTTAAAATCACCTGCCTCCCACCTCTCCCTCCTTCACAGCTCTACCACCTCCCTGAGTGACACAGTTGGTGGGGTGTTTACAGTTAGTTCATCACAGGTTATTTCCACCACCACTCAGGCAAAGGAGACCTTCCCCTACTCCAGTGTGGGGTCCCTCGGGAGACAGCTCTCCATGAACTTCCCCAACATGTGTCTATCCCACGGGCAACAGTTCTCTGAGCTGCTACGAGGTGGGTCACTCTACCAGGGTGTGCAGTCCTCCAGGTACATCCTGATCCAATGTGGGTCACCCCAGGGTCACAAGTCCTACCAGAAACCCTGCTCCAGTGTGGGCTCCTCTCTCCACAGGTCAGCAGGTCCCTGCCAGACCCTTTTACAGAGCAGGTTTCCCATTGAGCATCCACCTGCTCCAGAGTGGGTCTCCTCCACAGGCTGCAGGTTGCTCTCTGCATCCCTGTAGACCTTCATGGGCTGCAGTGGGGAGAGCCTGCTCCACCATGTCTGCACCATGGGCTGCAGGGTAGTCTGTACTCAAGCACCTGGAGAACCTCCTGCCCCTCCTTCTCCACTGACCTTGGTGTCTGTAGAGGTGTTCCTCTCACATGTTCTCACTCCGCTCTTCTCTGGCCGCAATTACGTCTGCACAATAACTTTTTTTTGCTTCCTGAATTGTAATTACAGAGGCATTACTACCATTTCTAATTGTTCCGGCCTTGGCCAGGGAAAGG